>JARHVA010002164.1:442500-647500 GCA_037957365.1 Torreya grandis
GTGTTGATCCTATTCATTTAATAACACCTAATTTTACCTTGAAAATCCATCAAACAAGGAGAACCTTTATGAATTTGTAACCATTTAGAGAATTTGATCAGTATATGGTAGGGGTAGTGATCTCTTAGTGACACCTTATTGAGATCTCTAAAGTCCACACATAACATTATCTCCCCATTTTTTTCCTCACAGGCACAATATTTGCCACCAATGAAGAGTGTTTTATGGCGAAGATGATGTTGTATTCAATGATATTGGTCAACTCTTTATTCATAAGGATCTCAATCTTGGGGTTGACTAGTATTTGTATTTTTATCATAGGCTTAGCTATTGCCTCAAAATATATGGTATGTTGAGCCAAAATAGGGTCAAACCCCTTCAAGTCATGATTATCCCAAGCAAATATGTTTGTGAACTCTTGGGATAATTCTATTAAGGTTTCCTTCTCCTCCTTAGTGTTCACTTTTCCTAGTTTGAGAAGCCTATATTTGAAAATGATGACTTTATCACAGTGTTCTTCCTTTGTGGATATGCTAACCTTATCTTTCCTTATATGATCATCTTCATTAAATATATTCTCCAATGTCACCAAAACTTTAGGTAACTTTTTTGTCCTCAAATGGACAATCTAGTCCCCATATTTTTATTTTTATTTGCCTTAGTTCCTTGAGTAGAATTCTACCTCATGATGTAAGAAACATGCAATTTGATTATCATTTTCAAACATCTGATAGATCAATTCATTATCAAGGACCAAAGTTCTATATACCACCCTAATTTGGGACTTCTCTTTGATGTCCTTGACCCACTTCAAATATTATAATGTTCTCATATTGCTACCAACTAGTCTGCATGATAATTGTACTCTCTAGGAATGTATAAAATGTCAAAGGACTCAAATTATTCCAAGAGGTACCAAACCCTATGTTTTTATTCCTTCAATAGTGTATTCTTGACTGCATTCTACCCCCTAACCTAATGCATTACTAACTCACTATCTCTCATATATTATAGGAGCTTGATGCATCTCTCTTGCCCATTATAGCACATGGATGAGGGCCTCATAATATATTGTGTTGTAAGTGAAAATAACTTGAAACCTTAGGGTATAAAAGTACTTTTTTTTGGAAGTAGAGATAAGCATGACACCTTCCCCACTTCTATTCTTAGATCTAGAGCCATCAAAGAACAAATTACATAATCCTTAATGATCTTGGCTTAGACTAGTGAGAGATGGTATGACAACCCATTCTTCATACATATAATACAAATAGAGACGTTCCTCTTAAATGTTCTTATATGGATCATATCCAAGGTTTTTTATTTTCATTCATCAAGGAGCAAATCTGATATACCATCAAGTAGTTCAATGGGATCTTATTCATTAGGGTGTTAATCCTCATATATGATAGTGTAATTGACATTAGACAAGTTAAGAATTTATGTATATAAAGGAACATATAGATGGTCTCAAACCTTATGGTGACCTTTGTTCCATACCTAGTCCTAAAAAACATATAAGACTAGTCAAAAGAGAGATAACCCCTTATCTTGGTAGTGAAATCCCTAGACAAGCATAAGGAAAAGTAGGGAGGGAGATCAAATAATACCACATCATAATATATATTACAATTGGGACAAGAAACCAAGATGGTGTTTATATCCTTAAGGATACCAATAGTCTTAGTGAGAGACCCATCAATTCATATGACCACTTTAGCATTAGGTTCATACTTTAGACCCAATTTATATGATATAGACTTAGGATTTACAAAAGTGCTATACCCACTATCTATCACTTATTTATGTACTATGGAATCAATTATAATGATAAAGAGATATAAAATAGGGGGATTGATTACCTTGGGTGATTTAGGACCGTGAGATTGAATGGAATTGGTTACTACTGCATCTATTCTTTCTACCTACTTATCTAAGATGTGGAGTTTGGAAAACTCAATTTTAAGGATGTCATTTTATTTCAAAGTGAAAAAGGTATATCACATGGGTATAGTGACATGGGCCTTCTTCATCTAATTCCACAATGCTAAGATGAGAGTTGATAGCCTTGGAATACAACTTAGGATCAATAATACTACTTAAAGTTTGTTTAGATTGAGGTATGAATAGACCTTTATGGTTTTAACCTCTCCCATATTGAATTTTTTGAGTTGGTGGAGTCTTAGGAGATACACCTTGACTGATAGCCTCTTGAGGTTGTTGAATTGGTGGAGGGGATGTTTTTCCAACTTATAATTCATCACTAATTGCCCTTCTTTTAGCCCTTGTATTGGATATAACTTGACTGTCTACCTTGGCTTCTCCTCTAATATAATTGGTTAAAAATTACTCAAATAAATGTTCCCCTTATTGGAATTTAACAAAAAAAATCTTAGATGGTTCCTTACTTCAACTTGTTCCTTATTGATTTTGCATCTCATCTTGAGTCATAAAGGGAGTGTCTCTATGTTTCATAAAAGAACCTTCTTTGTGTTGTGTAGGAGGATAACTATCATATGTTGGAGTAACTTGATTATATTAAATTAAATAAGCTTAGAAGACATCACCACTTATATCTATTGACATCTCATGAGGCTATCCCCATTATGCAATCCATTAGTCTTCTTTAGCATAATTGTTTTGAGTTGGAACTAGTGCTCTAAAAGGGCTAGTGGAATTGGGGTTGTAGATGTTATAGGGCCTTATATGAGTGATCTTCCATTGAACTTATTTATTAGCATGATATGGAGGGATATTTTATTTATAGGGATGATAGGGGGATTAATAGGGTGCTTGGTAAGGTCTATGGGGTAGAATTTGTTACCTCTCCAAGACTACACTATCTTGTTGTTTTGTGCCTTGAATATCCATTAAATATTTCCAAATCTATTTTATTGATTGACATCTACCTGATCATGGTTGGTTAGTGTTATTAAAGGGGAAATGGTAGTCATAGGGTGTTGGATATCTAGGAATAAAGGTATGAGGGGTCTTGGTTTAAGCTTGTCTACTTGGATTAGATAATTTTCTACCCTTATGGCCACCTCATAGGCATATAATAGAGTATTAATTCACATTTACTGTATCATGACTTACACATTATAATTGAGGGCTATTAATTATTACATGAAGTCATAATTGGAAGTGGGATTGACTACCATGGAGATCCTATCCTAGGTCTTTTGAAACTTATAATTGAAATCTACCATAAACTCTTAGGGAACCCTTTTAATTATGGTAAGTTGATCTAATAAATTTAAATGGTCACTCCTATCCTAAAAGTGTTTTCAAAGGTGTTCCCAAACTTTATATTAGGTATTGATATAAGCAAGTGTTAAACCCTTGTACCATTGAAGTGATTTACCCTTCAAAGAAGTGGATAAAAACCTCATTACAACATTCTCTTAGGTCACATTATGAAATGAGCATAGGTTAGATATGTATGGAATATGTCTCATAGGGTTGGTTGAGTTTTCTAATATGAATTATCGAATGATATTAAGGGAAGAAGTAGGTATGTCATCAAATTATTATAGATTTAAGGGGTTGCCACCATTGAAGGGCACAAAGTCTTGATGTCTAGGCCTAGACATTGAAGGTGTAGGGTTTCTGGTAGTATTTGGTTGAGAAAAATTAGGATAAATAGAGGGTGTAGTAATGGGATTGGACCTATGATATCTCTTTGTCCTAAAAAATTCCAAATATAACTTAACAAACTCAATGTCCTTACCTTTTGATGAGGACCTTGTGACCAATTTTGGAATGAAACTTGACTTCAAATATACCACTAAAGTGATTGAATTTATATAATGTTATCCAAGTTTGAAAGTGCATTCCCAAACTCACTTGAATCTTAGTCCCACTAGGCATGCTAGAACTATTAATACTCCAAACTTCACACTTAGGAGAAGATGGTTCAATTCTCTCCAAGTTTGTGATAAAATGGGATTAGTCCAAAGGATATGGGTGACCTATAAGAAGAAAAAACCTCTCGTTTATAAGGATATATCCCCTAGTCCATACATTTGAGCTCACTTCCTAAGACCTACTAATTTTTTGGGGTGTAAAGAGAGAAAATTTCATGAAAGAAACCTAACATAATGAGGTAATGCACAAATATTGATCTATCCACTCTAACTGATCTTCAATCAACACTTTATGATTCAAGTAAAGACTAATGATTGAAACAATAATTATAATGAACTCCTAAGAATAATTATTTCATGTGAAGGTTGTGGTGGATGTTTATAGCTTGAAGGTAATGTATAAGAGGTATGTTTAAGGCACTATCAACCAAATTACTCTTCAATACAGCTACCAATACTTTGTCATATCACATGACCTACATAGGATAATAGTCTAATAAATAGGTGAAGGAAAGGACCTATAAATAATGATGGAACTTATGAAAGTAAACAAACATATACACACAAATGCTAGCAAAGAAACATGAAAATAGTCCTTTGTTGATTCAAAGAGGTTTGCAAGATAAGATTTTAGTAGAGTCTTATCATACCTAGCTAAGGGATGAAAAATGGTTTAAGAGACAAAATTTATAGAAGAATGGAAAATATTAAGAGATAATGTGGAATTTAAATAGCATGAATATGTCATGAATGACCACAATCCCTTAAATTTAGTAGCTATAAGTAACCTCCACACTTCTCCATGTGTTGCCTTAGTGATGAGTGGCTTTTAATGAGCCTTTTGGGGTGTTGAAGTATATATTTGGCTAAATTTTACCTCATAAATTGGAAATGAATGCCAAATTGGTAAATTCCACCTTATCATGATAGATACAAAGAATTGAGGTGGCTCAATGAGTCCCCCTCCATGAAGCATTTAGTAGCCACCACCTTTTTACATGCCAATATGGTTTGTAAAACTACCAAAGCCTTCATGGTAGATAGTTAATGGGCATGATCACCTCATGAGATAGTTACAAGAGTTTCATGATCATTTATTAACTACATACCATCCTTATATGACCATTAACATATCCCTTTTGTTGATTGAGTGGGCCTTTAAGTAATTAGTCTAGTCTCTTGATTGTTCACTATTTGGATGGATATGAGGACTTAATGAAACCTTAAGGATGAATAAGTAAGTATTATTCAAGCCTAAAACAACTTACTATACCAAGAATTAGGATCTCCAATTAGATCACACCTATAAATTTACCTTAGGTGACTAGGCCACCTCTTTTTAGCACATTTAGATTGCCTATTTAGCACAAATCTATATGATTATTTATAGGAATAATTGCGAGTGTCTAATGATTTTAGAAGGTAAAACATAACTCATATTACCCTCTTTAATTATTTTAAACTTTTGATTAAGTTTTAAACCTTTTAAATATCATTAAACCATGAAAAAATAATGTTTCATATG
Organism: Torreya grandis; assembly: GCA_037957365.1. Taxonomy (NCBI): domain Eukaryota; kingdom Viridiplantae; phylum Streptophyta; class Pinopsida; order Cupressales; family Taxaceae; genus Torreya; species Torreya grandis. The sequence continues at coordinate 447,892 of JARHVA010002164.1, forward strand.
GGTTTGTACAAGTTTCCATATAGACTAATCCCATGGATAGGATATAATATAAGTTTATTATTAACTCCAAGTGTTTAAAAATACATCCCAATGCATTTAAATTCCAATCCTTCAAGATATTCTCCATCAGGTCACTATTAGGGTTTTAAGGAGGTTTAATGGGGTTTAGTTTCTTAGAAATGGTTCATAAAGTTTAGGACCTTAACCTGTGAACTAGTGCCATTTATCTCTTCTGCATAAGGCTCCTCAACTCTTACAAAGTGCTTATCTCCCTGTGTAACTATTCTATATCGTTATGAGCTCGCTAAGTTTCTCCTCATTTGATAATTTTGAATTTTATGTACCCATAAGGAATTTTAGGCCAAAGTGACCAACTTTGACCTCTCATTTACAAAACAATGTTAATCACACACCTAAAAATCCTTGAAAAACATATTCATGATGTTTTGAGACATTGTTTAACTCCTTTTTGTCCTCTATTTTAGACTTTAAGTAGCATTGCTTTGAGAAGGTGTTAGATAAATAGGATTGAAGGAAGAGTTGTTATATCTTGAATCTAAAATGAATTTATGGAGCACTTATCCACAATTTTTTATATAAAATATACCCCTTAGGACCTGTAGATCATTTGTACTAGCTTGAATAATCCACTTATCTCTTATTTATGAATACATAGTCTTATAACTAAATTTTGTCACCAAATCTTTCACCCTAGACAAGGGTGTTAAATCCTCCTCTATATTTGGGAAACATGGGAATACTTATAGGTATGTGGGTTTACCTATGGTAGAAATATAACTCTATATTTAAGGGCTAGCACCTTTAATATATGTTAAAATGCTAATCATCTACTTAACTAATTTATTGTGGGAAAAGAGATAGAAGTTTACATGAAAATAAACTATTCTAAGAGGGTGATAAACTAATATGATTTCTAAAATACCATCATACTTCTTTCACTAATAAAAAAGACTTAAAAGCCAACTTCAAATTCCTAAAATGTTCTAACATAAGTGTTTCAACATAGAAGTGATATGCATGAGACAACACAAGGTAAGTGAACTGAAGGTATATTACACACTCCAAGAATAATTTTACACTTTAAAGGATCCTAACACATTATCTACACTCTATATGACCTCTTAGAATAGGAGCTATTACATTAACATGAGAGGATAAGGAGGAGGGATAGAATATTATCACTTAACATCACCATACATCACTTTGCACACTACGACAAATGTTTATGAACTCAAAAATAGAATTTTATTTATCTCTCAAAGTCAAATTACAATGTAAAAACTAGTAGGCATTTTCCATACATGGTGTGTTATTATTCTATACAAGCCAAAATGGCTACTAGTTATATAATTGGAGAGAGAGGAGAAGAAAATGAAGTCCAAGAGTTAATAAAACATGAATCAAAATGAGAGGATTTATATTTGAATTATGAAACATAAAATTCAAGTTATATATGATAAATTCCCCTAAAATGTATGAAACTCATGAAATGTTGTGTAGGAATCTTCACTTACATGCCTAGAAATTGTCTGCATCATTTGATATCTTTGAAATGTTCCACATAAAATTAGGGATAGATGATATCATTTAAATAAGAGTTAAGGGTTATATACAATCTCCAACATGCATTTGATGTGTCCCTAATCATCAATATTATTCTAAACATGAATTATCACTACCTACAATCCAAATAACTCCTCTTTCACTCACCTTGCACACATGGTACCAAAGTTTCCTTCAATTTTCCAAAAAAATTCATAAAGAGAGTGTATAACACTTTAAATATCCCTCATAGCCTTATATTCCTTATTAAAACGTTAAAATCCCTCCCACTTAGATTTTTTCACCTTCTCACTTGCTTGTTCACTATGCCAATTTGGACTGGATAAGATAAAGGTATTTATAGAGACATTGGTGAGATTTTTTAATTAATTCAATTGAAATGAGGGGTTATATTAGGTCCTAAAATATCTCCCAAAGTGACTTGAAACTTTTTAAACCCTTATATACCTAAACAACACCAAAATCAATCAATAAAATCCACTTTACACCCTACCTATATAAGTAGGGTATAACTCAAATGGATGGGAAAGAGCCCTGGAGGGTCCTATACCATCTTCAATCACTTTAATGTTAATTTTTTCTCATTTGGATGTTTCTCCTTCTTCACTTTCCCAATCAGGTCACTACCAATGGTTTTAGAGTGATTTTACCCTGTATGGATTGTTAATATAGGTTTTGCATCAAATTTTTGAAAATTTTATACAAAATCCTTGTTCAATACCTCCTTCAACATCCCCAAATTTCTCATAATCCCATGTAAAGTGTCTATTTAGGTGTGATCTCTCAAATTTGACTACTCAAGCTCCTCACTTCATTTTGTGCATGCTACCAAGTTTAAAAGTCAACAAATGATTCTATCATTCCTTTATCTACATAATAAAAGTTGTAATACACTATATATATCCCTAAAAATATGTTTCAATTAATTATAATTTTCATCTAATTTTATAAGTGGTAGCAGACCCTCTTGAGGGTTTTAGGCTTAGACTAGACCTACTAGGTCTACCTACATACTTGTGAATTTAAACCAATATGACATGTTTATAGCCCATATCAATACTTTATCATGTTTATTCATGTATAATAAAACCTTACATATCTCTTTTCATGGTTTTATCAACCTCTAGTTTGTATTCTCATCATCTTTATGGCTTACCCACAGGGTTTCATCATTCTATAGTGCCCTATGTATAAGATAGAACAAAGGGAATCTCCCCTATTTTTCCAAAAAAATAATTATATTAAGATATTTTCCAAGTCATGGGTAAATTTTGGGTTGAATTTTAGAGTTTTATGATACTCCCAAAACCATCAAACACTATAATATCTGAGATAGACATTTAATAAAGTTGACTGTGCATGCCTTATACATGTGACTGTAGGTTGCTAATATGAGAACCCTTCCATGCCTTATTTATAATGTATTAGGGTATAAAAATTACATTAAAACCATGATGAAGGTTTTAAATTCATAATTACCACCCAGACCTTTCCAAAAACTTCACATATACCTTGATTTTGATTAGATATAATTGTGGACTTATTTTCTTATTTTAAAAGAGACACCTATAGGTGCATACTACATGGTTAAACCTTGAATATGATGCCCAAATACCTTATTAGAGTTATCAATTCCATTTGAAAATAATTTGGATCTAATCTCATAACCTATATGTTAGGATAATCATTAAGTCAATTCTACCTCAGAGCACTGTCAATTACAATCAACTATAGTTGACCATTTATGGAATAACAGGGATCTTGTAGGTGAGTATCCATCTTAAAATCTATCACATAGTTTAAGGTCTCATTATAGGTCTTAGATCAAATTAACATGACAAATTTTCCTATATTTAGGTTCCCATATTCCAAAATTCACTTCATGAGTTTGTGAATCACCTAAAGTTAGGCTATAGGTGACTTTTCTAAGCAATGTCACACTTGTAGGTGTTGATGGGTGTCAATACCCTACAATTTAGCTCTCCTCTAAGTCCATTGAGTCACTAGTGTACCCCTTATCCTAATGGAGTCACTTACCATGGGTAAATTCTCTTGCATTTCTATATTAGGGTGATGAGGACACATGAAGTTTAAATCTTGTAGGAAAACATTGAGGAAATACAGTGAACAAAAGTGCAACTTTGAAGCCTCCATAAATTATGTTCCTTTAGTTAAACATCCATTTTATTTTTAAAGGTTTTTCTCCTAGGACAAGGATATAATATAGGATGAATTTGGACTCATTTATACTTGTGTCACACTACCATATGGCATCATCAAAAGTGTCTAGGCCCCTATTTTGGGGTTTTAGGGAAACTTGTCCCTGAATTCAAATTCTCTTCTCTTGAAGTGACTTCTCACTCTGTCTACCAATTTAATTCCTCAAACATGAATTTCATAGTCTATCAAACATCCTAAGACATCAATAAGGGTCTCAACACATTTTTCAACATTTTTGAGTAACATTTTTATATCTTTATGAGGCTACCTATAGGTGTGTATTCAGTTACAAACTAGGTATTGAGTAGAAACATGAACAATGTGCATAGTGAATGATATTATAACTAGTCTTAAAATCTTTACCAACTCTCAAATGGATGTTTTTCACCATTAATATGTTGAAACAAATTTCAATTCTCCCATCTTAATGTGATATGTTTCCTTTAGGTGCACATCCATGATGTATGACTGTGTATAGGACTTACATTGAATGTCATAGTTTGTTATATGCCATTTGGAGAGCTTATCTTGTTCGATTATGATCTAAAAATGTGTTCAAAACCTTTGAGACTCTTCATACATCTCCATGAACATATAGAAACTTGTAGGGAGTTGATTATGTGTTACATGTGACTGTGTTCCTAATTAATACATGATCTTGAGAGACCTAGATTGGAAAGAAAGTGATTTTTATGACATGAAAAAAATGAATTGAATCATATCACATTCATTTGAAACCATTACAGAGAAATAAACCTTCTATAAATAGTGGAGCCTAAATCCAAGTCCACTAGTGACATTAACCTACAACCTAAATTATTTGGCTAATGAAAACCACTCAAAAAATGGAAACCAAGTTGGAAAATATGGAAGGAGGAATTACACATCCTATATAATGAATATCAATAGTTTTATTGTATGTAATTTCTCATACAAGAGGAAAACCTAAAGGGTGTGGGAAACATTAAGCAAAAATAGATAGTCAACTTCTTAGGAATGGTTCATAAAGCATAAGAATCCAATCCTTGAAAAAATACCATGAATATTAATTATAAATTTTTTACTATACACCACTTGGAGCATTTGACCTAGGAGTCCTTCTACTGACCATACCATCGAAAGACCTGTTGACTAGTTTTACTTGCCTAGTGGAGTAATGGAGAGGAGAAATGGTTTTGGCCCATTTTTTACACTTTAATAGAAAATAAAGAATGTAAATGGATTAAAGGAAGTTTAAGGGTCACTTCATAAGCTTATCCAATGTGCTACTCTCTCCCATAGGCCATACAACCTTCAAAACTCCTTCTTTTTCACTTGTTTTATTAATTATCAATTAGGAACCTACAATTTTTAGTTATTATTGACATTATTTACAATTAATATGACATATTGGACGTTTTAATGAAGTTTGTAACATATTGACACCTAGGAAAACTGCACGACCCTCATTAATGACCCATATATGACCCCTAAAAGACATAAAATGACACAATGAATAAATTAGACTATGACGAAGGCTAATAACAAATTAAATGAACCATGGCAAACCCTATGACATTATAATAGACCCCTATATCAAGTTTTTGAATATATGGGGTTGACTTATTTTGACTTGTGGTCAAAATAGTCATCATTGTTGGTGATTTCCCAATGGTGGTATGCTTGCTATGCCAAGACTAGTAGCCTAATCTTGTACATTAGGACATGAAATAACCCATACATAGGTTTGACACATAATTTTCCTATGACACCACATCAAACACAAAGGAAAGACACACCCAAAATAAACACACATGTGTTCAATTAGAACCCTTATGGAATACAACATAACTAAAAGAGAGATACACACACCTAATCTACTCTTTATAAAACCTCACTCTTGAGGTGAAATCCATCTTATCAACTTCAAATAGGTTCAAATATGATTTATATTTCATCTTTTTCACTCTATAAAGGAAATATATCATAAGAAGCATGCTCATCATCAATCACTTACATATGTAGATGATCAAGAAGCCTACCACCTTTATGTCTTCTTAGGCCTACAAGTGGATTATTTGAAACATTAATGAATGATATTTATTTCTCTTTAAAATCCTTTATTATATTTTCCATCCTCTTGATCATTGTCATTTTTTATATTCACTTCTCAAATTATAGATTAGAAGGTATGATAGTTGCCTCATCTTTGTGCTCCTCTAGGTCAACATGTGCTTGATACATGGATTCATCAAGCTCTTATTCTCTATGTTATAATACCTTAGAATTTGGTTCAACATCATATAGAACTCTTAAATATTATTTAGGTACAATAACTCTTGCGTTAACCTCATTTTCCATGTTTTTAACTTATCAAGTAATAGCTTTAACAAGATCTTTCATCACTATAGACTCTTGATCAGTAGAATGACATTCATTTTCATGTTTGAAATAACACTTAACAACTTTCTCATTTCTCTCATTATTAATTATTATATTAGACATGAAATCTCTTGGAGAACAAATATTCTCACCCAATTTATCAAATTCTTTGCATATGACATTGAACTTTTGCCATAGTTCATCCTCATTCATAACATGACACTCTTTTCCATGCTTGGTTAGACGCTCAACATCATGTTTGTTATAATAATTATCAAACACATCATATATATACCTCTTATGAGGGGAATTATCATTACCTAATTGATCAAACTATTAACATATGGCATTGAACCTTTGCCATAATTCATCCTCCTCTATAACATGAGTGTCATCATCAAGGGAAGATTCATGAATAACATTCATAAATACATATTTATTCCCACTATGGTGATCAATTAGTTTCATCAACATATAATCATCATACTTATGAGTCATATAATTACCTTCAACATCTTGTGAGAAATAATGTTTGACAATTACCTTAGCTCCCTCAAATGGCTCTTCATGCATGATATAAGTGCCAAGGTCAATTTTATCAAATTATGTATAAGGATCATGATCATAAACATATGCACCATATTAATCAAGAAACAAGTTAACTATGCCCTCAAGTTTAGAATCACCATCATCCACATTAGATTCTTCTTTCTCACTGATCATATAATTCAAGTTAGAGCTTGCTTCAACATAGGGCTCAATATGAAACCTTGTAAGAAGATAAGTTCTTATGGTCACCTTGGTTACATACCTTATCCTAAATCAAAGAAGGACTAGTCAACTGAGAGGTATCCACCTATATTTTATATAAATTCCTTCAAAATATATATTTCAAAATGAGTAGGAAGGTCAACAATAATAGTCTTGAAGGATGAGAAAGCTATAATAGTCATAGAGGAAAACATTCAATTTTTTTATCAAACCTATTGTGTTAACAAGTGTACCATATATTTAAATCAATCCTTTAATATGGGTTCACATTTTAGGCCCAACTTATTAGCTACAACCTTGGACATGACTAATGTAGAGGCACCACTATCAACTATGCAATTGTGTACTAGTTTGTCACCCACTATGAGACTAAGGTTGAAAGGTGGAGGATTCTTAGATTTGGTATATGATTCAAAAATGGTGTTAGGGGATTTTTTAAGAGCTACATGACCATGAATTTGGATTGAAGGTGGAGGAAAAGTAGGAATAGTGGATAGTTTCTTTTGTAATAGTTCTTTTTGGCCAGGCATATGAAGGGCATCCCACAAGGAGATAGATGCTTTGAAACTTTTTAATGAATTCACTATGTTTAGGTTAAAAGTAATCACCTTATATTGAGTCTTTAGAGGTATAGTATTGCTTTGAACTTGATAAATTGAGACATATTGATCATACCTTAACACAATCTGATTAAAGGAGGTAGGAGCATTAGGGACTACCATGATTTACTACCTTTTAGGAGGATTACATGAAATTTTAGGCTTAATATTCTCACCTTTTAAATCCTTTCTCTTGTATCTAGTATTGTATACAATAGAGGTTCCTTGATTGAGTACAAAAGTGTCTTCCACAAAGAAGTTAGTGAGGCTTTCCCCTTGAGGTTGCCAATCCTCATTTGCTTGATCATGACTTCATCTTCAGCTAATAAGAGAGGAGTAACTCCTCCTTGAGAAACTAGAGCTTGATGTTTTCCCTAATTAGCATCCATAAATTGGACTTGTTTATAATCTTCTCCTTACACTAAGTTGTTATTCATTAGTACCATCTCTCTTCCATTGATTTTGTATACACATTGGCATGCCTATTAAATTTAGGCTTCCCTTGACCTCTTCCTCTCCCATATTATTGGCCATATTAATGATAATAGGGATAGGTATTTTTATGATCACCTTGTGGTATATTATCTTTTTTAAGCTTTGATTTTAATTATTCAATTCTTACATATGGATCCATGGCATCATCTTCCTTCTTAGGATCAAATCTATGCTTGGTGTTGGCATTAGGAACCTAGGCCACATGTGGTGTATCAGTAGGGGTATTAGTCAATAGAGACATATACACTTTAGGAGGAAACTTTCCTTATTGAAATAGGCCATTCTCAACTTTAATGACAAGTACATATGCTTCAAGAAGAGTGAAACCACCCATTTATTGAATTTTGATTACAATATTAGTACCAATGGCTCTCAAGTATGTAGGGAATATAAAACTAGCAGGTGGTCTCATAAGAGGAGGAAACCTATACCAAGTATTTTATAACCTCTCATTAAAGTCATGAATTATTTATATATGAGATATTTTGATCACATTGATCTTATGTATGAGAGATGTATGGTCATGTTCATCTTTTAAAATTGAATTTAGCAACACTCCAAAGTCATCACATGATGTGAGCATCCACTAAGAAAAGTCTTATACCAATAAAGTTCTTTCCATATAAGGGACATGGAAAAGAGTCTAATGGAAATATTATATCTAGTGAATTTTGGAAACTATGAAAATTAGAGATATCCCTAATGTTTTCACTAGGTGTGACATGACCCTCACTATTGAATTTAGGTACAATCTTTATGGCATTAAGGGGAATGACATCATATGCTTCAACATGAATTGGATTTTTAGTATTAAATATAAGGAAGTCATATGTCCTATCCATGATGAATTGGATTTATTTAAGTTCTTCAATTCCTTGGCTAAAAATATCTTCTTGGTCTTCAAAGGGCATATTAGGCCGAGGGTATTGAACTTTAAGAGGAATTTCAAGATAAATGGGTAGACTGATAGGATTGATATCTATACTAGATGATGACATAGTAAAGAACATGAAGTATAGGAGAAAATTTATGAAAAAAATAATGTCCTTAAACCATTATTTACCTTGAATGGAGTTACCAAATGCTAAGTAACACAACAATTTATAACTGATATTGTCAAGATGAACATTCACTTTGACAAGTTGTCTTGAATATAATATGGTCCCACAAGGTATGCCATAACTTTAGTCACCAAATATTTCACCATATAAGAGGGTGTTAAAGCCTCCTCTAAATTTGAGAAACATGGGAATACTTATAGGTATGTGGGTTTACCTATGGTAGAAGTAGACCTCTATGTTTAAGGGCTAGCTCCCTGAATATACCTTGAAATTCTTATCACCTACTTAACTCATTTCTTGTGGGAAAAGAGATATAAGGTTGCATGAAAAAAACCACTCTAAGGTTTTTATACACCAATATGATTTACACAATACCATCATACTTATTTCACTAAAGAATAAGAAATAAAAACCAACTTCAAAGTCCTAAAAGGTTCTAACATAAGTGTTTCAACATAGAGGTGATATGCATGAGACAACACAAGTTAGGTGAAAAAAAGGTATATTACACACTCTAAGATCAATTCTACACTTTAAATTATCCTAAAACATTAGGTACACTCTATATGTCCTATTATAATAAGAACTCTTGCATAAACATGAGAGGATAAGGAGAAGCGAGGATATAAGATTATCACTTAACATCACCATACATCACTTTGCATAGTTAGACAAATATTTATGAACTCAAACCTAAAATTTCATTTATTTATAAAATGTAAATTAAAATGTCAAAACTAGTAGGGCTTCACCATATATGGTGTGGTATTAGTCTACAAGAGCCAAAATGGCTACTATTTATAAAATTGGAGAGAGGGGAGAAGAAAATGTAACCCAAGAGTCACTAAAACATGTGTCAAGATGAGAGGAGTTAAATTTTCATGATAATGAATTATGGAATAGAAAATTAAATGTCTCATAGGACAAATGTCCCTAAAATTCATGAAACTCATGAAATATGGTGTAAGACTCTTCATTTGCATGCCTAGAAATTGTCTTCATAATTTGACCTCTTTGGAACATTTAATAAAATACTAGGGACACATGATATGATTTAAATGAGAGGGAGGTGTTATAAAAAATATCCAACATGCATTGTAGGTGTCCCTAATCATCAATATTTTTCTATCCATTAGTTATCACTGCCTGTAGTCCAAATAACTCTTCTTTCACTGACCTTGCACACTTGGCACCAAATTTTCCTTTAGTTTTAAAAAAAAATCATAAATAGGAGTGTATGAAACTTTTAAATATACCTCATAACCTTAGATTAATTATGAAAACCTTAAAATTCCTCCCACTTGGAATTTTTCACCTTCTCACTTGCATGTTCACTATGCCAATTCAGACTAGCTAAGATGAAGGTATTTACAAAGACACTTGTGAGATTTTTTGATACATGAAATTTAAATTATGGGTTATCTCAAGTCACAACCTATATCCCAAAGTGAATTTCATCTTTTTAAACCCTTACATACCTAAACAACACCAAAATCAGTTATTATCAGGGTACAACTCAAATGGATGGAAAATATCCCTAGAGAGTAATCTAATATCTCAAATAAATTTCATGTTCAGTATAACTCATCTATATGCTTCTCCTTCTTAATTTTACAATTTGGGTCATTACTAAGGGTTTTAGGGGGTTTAGAGTGATTTTACCCTCTAAGGATTATTCATACAAGTTTGACATCCTTTTTGTGAAAAAAATCCAAAAAATCATTGTTTAATATCTCCTTCAACATCCCCTAACTCCTTAGACTCCCATTTAAAGTGTCCATGTAGGTGTAATCTCTCAAAGTTTCCCACTTGATCTCCTCTCTCATTCTATGGATGTTGCCAAGTTTTCAAGTCAAGAAAAGAATCTCATGTATTTATTTTCATGATAAATGTTTTAACACACATTATATCCCCCTAAAAACATGTTACAATTAATTATAACATTTATCTAATGCTAAAATTGATAGCAGGGCCCCTTCAGGGTTTTATACTTAGACTAGACCTAGTAGGTTTGCCTACATACTTACAAATTTCAAACACCTTGACATGTTTATAAACCTTTAAAATCCTTTATCACGTTTTTTAATGTATAATACATCAATACACTTATAATTTTATGGTTTCATCAACCTCTAGTTTATCTTCTCATCATCTTTATGGCTCACTTATAGGGTTTGGTCATTCTTGAGTGCCCTCTATCTAGGATATAATAGATGACATATCCCCTATTTCCCCAAACCAAATAATGGTATTAATATATTTTCTAAGTCATTAAGACTCTATATTTTGAATTTCAATTTTTGATGATACTCCCAACACCCTCAAACACTCTAAAATCTAAGACAAACTTTTGATAAAGTTGACTGTATAGGCCTTATACATATGACTGTAGGTTGCTTATATGAGAACAATTTCATGCCTTGTTTATATTATATGAGGGTATAAAAATTCCATTAAAACCATGATTAAGGTTTTCCATACCTAATTACCACCCAAACCTTACCAAAAATTATACCTTGTTTTTTATTGGATACAAGTGTTAACTATGTTTTCTTATTTTGAAAGAGACACTTGTAGGTGCATAATACATGGTTAAGCCTTAAATATGATGATTTAATACTTTATTATATTTCTCAGTTATATTTTAAAATCATTTATATCTACTCTCATCAAATATATGTTAGGATAATCACCAAGACAATCCTACCTTAGAGCACTGTCAACTATAGTCCATTGTAGTTGACTATTTATTTAATAACATGGGTCATGTAGGTGAGTATATATATTAAAATATATTTCAAAAGGTTTAAGGTATCCTTATAGGTCTTTTGTAAACTTACCATGTCAAATTTTCCTATCTATAGGCTCCCATCTTCAAAAATTCACTTCATGAGTTTGTGAGTCACCTACAGTCAGGCTATATGTGACATTTCTAAGCAATACCAAACTTGTAAGTGTTGATGGGGTTTAATACCCTATAATTTATCTCACCTATAAGTACCTTTAGTAATTATTGTAACTTTTACTCCAATGGATTCACTTCCCATGGGTATATGCTCTTACATTTCCATCTTAGGGTTATGAGGACAATTGAATTTCAAATCCTATAGGAAAACACTAAAGAAATGTAGTGAATAAATGTTCAACTTTGAAGCCTCCATACATTATGTTCCTTTAGTAAAAAATCCATTATATTTTTCAAAGTTATACTCCTATGATAGGGATAAAATATATGATTAATTTTGACTCATAAAGACTTGTGTCACACTATCATATGGCATCATCAAAAGTGGACAGGCCTCTATTTTGGGGTTTTAGGGAAATTTGTCCTTGAATTCAAATTCTCTTCTCTTGAAGTCATTTCTAACTCTACCTACCAATATAATTCCTAGAACATGACTTTCATATTATCTCTACCATCCTAAGACTTAAATAAGGGTCTCAACATAGGTTTTAATATCTTTGAGTAACATTCTAGATCTATGTGGGACCACTGGTAGGTGTGCATTCAGTTGCATACCAGGAAGTGAGTAGAAACATGAATAATTTGCATGTTGAATGATCCTATAACCAACATTAGACTCTTCACCAACTCTAAAATTGATGTTTTTAACCATGAATATCTTGAAACAAATTTAAATGCTCTCATATTAACATGATATATTTCCTATAGGTGCACATCCATGATGTATGACAGTGCATATGACTTACATTAACTATCATAGTTTTTTATATGCCATTTGGATAGATTGGCTTGTTTTATTATTCTCTAATAATGTATTCAATACCTTTTAGACTCTTCATACATATCCATGAACACCCTAAGATATTCACACACCTTGACTACAGATAGAGACTTGGAGAGAGTTTACTATGTGTTACATGTGACTGTGTTCCTAATAAATGCATGATATTGAGAGACCTAGCTTGGAGATAAAGTGATTTTTATGACATGAAAAACATGAAGCATAACATATCATATTGATTTGAAACCATTACAAAGAAATAAACCTTTTATAATTAGTGGAATCTTATTGTAAGTCCACTAGTGACATCAAACTACAACCTAAACTATTTGGCTCATAAATCCACTCTAAACATGAAAACCAAGATGGAAAACATGGAAAGAGGAATTACACATCTTGTAAAATCAATATCAATAGTTCAATTGTATGTAATTGTTCATACAATAGGAAAATAAAAAAAGGTGTGGGAAATAACAAGCAAAAATAGACAATCAAATTATTAGGAATAGTTCATAAAGCATAGGAAGCCAATCCTTGAAATCCTACCATGGATGTTAAGTAGACCAAGTTTAATATCCAAAACCAAGATAATTTGATCTGGGATTCCTTCTACTAATTGTACCATTCAAACACCTATTGACTAGTTTTAATTATCTAGTGGAGCGATGGAGAGGAGAAATGGTTTTGGTCCATTGGAGTGAAGGATACTTAAGGGTCACTACATAATATATCCCATGTGACACTCTCTCCCATAGGTTGAACAATATTTAAAACTCTTTTTTCACTTATTTTATTTATTTTTAGTTAGGAACCTGCAAGTTTAAATTAGTCATAATATTCCTAACAAGGAATATAGCATATTTGACATTGGAAGGAAGTTTAGAACACATGGACACCTAGGAAAACTATACCACCCTCACTAGTGACCCACATATGACTCGTAACTAACATAAAATGACACAAGGACTAAATTAGACTATGAAAAAGGCTAATAACACATCAAACCACATTAAATGAACCATTACACACCCTGTAACATTATAATAGACCCCTACATCAAGTTTTAAACTATAGGGGATTAACGTATTTTGACTTATGGGAAAAATAGTCAACACTAAACACATCTACATGTTTTTGTGTGAATATCAGACATGGAAGCCCCTATAGGTGGCCAATATGGAAAATTTTGAGACCTTTTTATTCCTCTCACTCCTCAAAAACACATAGGACATAAAGAATTATTTCAATTTCTTACATATAGGATTAGATTAGCTCTTTTAAGCATGATTTGTACATTGCACATCTTTTACGTGCTAACTAGTAGACTATTACTACTATTTCATATCCCAACTAACTCATTTGCATGTATTTTAAGGTACACTTTCCTCATTGGGACTCAATCAAGGTTTATAGAGGGTTTTGGTGGTCTACCATCTTAATGATGGTTCATAGAGTACATAAATCTAAAACAAAACTTTTTTCTATGAACATCTAGCCCTTAGACCCCTTCAAATATCTTGAATGTATTTTTGTCCCATGAAAAAATATATGGTGAGATATCAGTAGAAGTTGGTCACCTTCAAGCTCTTTACGAGGCTTTTTGTGTAGGTTAAAATGTTAAGGTTTGTTTGTAGAGTTGGGATCTTGAATCCCTCTTTTCCTACTTGGATATTGAGTACATATGGGTGTATAACTCCCCCTAATATAACTGCGTCTAAGTGTCCATGCCATGTGATATATGAGTGCCTAAGTTGGCAACTTGACATGGTTACTTAGGATAGTGGAGTTTGAGAGGGTGTTAAGACCAAATCAGAATATTAATTTGTATCTATCTACTCTAAATACCTCATTTATGACTCATATCAACATCAAACACCTTATTATGACTTAAATTATAATAGAGATGGGGTCTTGGTTGTTAGGGGTTCTTTAATCCTTATGTCTTAGACTGAGATTTGGAACCTCAACTCACTTTTAGGTGTGTATGTGGCCTCAATGTTACTAAATCGCCCTTATCTATATTATGTCTTCTTTTTTAATATGATCTCAGTTTCCTTAATCACCATCCTAGGTCTTCTTCCTTTTAGGTCTACCCTAAATGCCATTGACCAAAATGAATGCTTGAATTAGCTATGATTTAAGGATTAAGTATTTTATTTTGGATATATATAGTGATGGAATTATGGATTAGGTGACATATTCTTAAGATATAATCACATCCTTTGAGGTTTGTTCTACCCTTTCTCTACCAACAATAGTTACCTACATAGTGACATACTGAAGTATGTATCTTGGGTGTCTAATTCAAACCAAGTAGCTCTCTAACTTTATCACACCATCATGTGAGATATTTAGGGGTATATATGTCATCATCATCTTATATTTTTCCTTTACATAACTGGTGACATTTCTATTCACATTTGTTTGTTACCCATACTTATTAAGTAACCTTGGATTACTATATGTGTCTTATTTAGCTCATTTATGTACCCCTTCATTTTTATTTATCCTTGGTAACATTATATCTATGTTTTGATTTTATTTATATATCTCTCCTTCATGTCAAAATATCACTTTATGATTAATATTTTTGGTAGAATACCTATAGTTCTGAGCTTGGTGAAGTTTTAGTGTGACTATTAATGGAGCCTAACCATTGGATGAATTGAGAAGGAGGGATCTAATATATTATTTGAAAATTTAGTGGATTTCCTTTAATCTAAACCACATCCATTTAATATAGCCATATATATAATCTATGTCCCTTATTTTCATCTTAATACTCAAATTTAGATGATGGTCTTGAAAACTTTTGAGGGCTAGTTCTAATATGTCTTCCTGTAGGTGGTCATAGCTTTTTAATAACATTCATGATTGTATAAAATCTTCTTATAATATTTTTAATGGATATTAGTAGCAATATGTAGTATTTATACCTTGTTTTCATTCCTTGGTCTTGGTTAGAGAGTCTTAAACCTATAGGTTATGGTCATATGACTTCATCAAGTTATGGGTTTAGAAACCAAGACCTATTAAGGGGATATAACTTGATGAACCATCACACAATAGATACTTTTTTAGATAAGCCAAAAGAACTATTGACTTATGTTTAAGACTACTTAAAGGGACCCTATACACCCTTATTCACATAATCAATAGGTCAAGTCATTTGTAGTTCATCAATAAGATATATGCAATGATAAATTAAAGCCTAGGATTATACCAAAATGCCAACTTTTGCTAATTAACCTTAACTTTTGTTAAACAGGTTTATGAAGGTGTTGGAGGGTTAGTTCATGGTTTATTGTTCATGAGGGATATAATGAGGTTTGATAATCCTAAAATAAGTAATTTTAAACATGAATACAATACTCCTTTGTTACCTCTATGGTGTCTTTATGACATTCAATATCCACCATCATGAAATACTCTATTTTTTCTTACAATGAAGATCAAATATGCAGGTAGTTTCATTTGAAGACACGATCTTGTGGTAATTAAAGGTCCATTTGACCACTCCACTTAATATAAAAAGTTAATATTATCTGAGTAACTCCATTAAACTATCATTATACCATCAAACTATTATCATTTCTTAGATATATGCATTAGAGGCCCTTTTTATTAAAGAAACATTGTTTGTAGTTTATAACTTGAGGTAACTTTGATGTTTTTTTATCCCATAGGTTCACACATGTGAACCAAGGGTGGAAAATGATATGGATAGACCATAATGACTTTAAAACTATTTGTATAACCATTAGTTTCATCAAATATGCCAAAATTACAATGAAACCATTCCATTTTTAACCCTATGCAAATGTAGAAGTCTAGTTTGACTGTCTTAAGTTCTTAATGTTTGTTCATAAATCATATGAGATAAATATATAAAATAATACCTAGTATAAAAAGGCCATTATACCCCCTTAATCTGACCAAGATATAAATTTTCCATATTCTCTCTCTTGTCCATACTAAGAAGGAACTTGACTGGTTGTCCAAGGCTACTAAAGAGCTCAATGGAGAAAGGGAAATGGTTTTGGCCCTGTCTTGCACATTTTGATGTGAAAATTATTTGAGATGGCTACCATGAGACTTGATGAAATGTTTTACCTCCCTTTATATAGACCTAATTATACAAATCTTTACAAGCCTAAAAAACACCTAAAACACCTTACTTTTTGTTTTTTTCCATGTTTGAAGTGTTGAGAAGCCATTGGATGGTAGAGGGAGGGTAAAGAGGGGTAAAAAAATATTTAAACATATGGTATTATGGGGGAATTGAAAGGACACATTTTCACAAGTGCGGGTCCAATTTAGTGAATAATAATTTTTTTGACTTTTGAGAAAACACCCTTTACATATAAAACCATTTTGAGGTCAAACTAGCATCAACTTATGGTAAAACACCCTATTTTAAGGAAATATATATTATTTATAGTGAATTCTTAAATGGAGGTGACATTAATATCAATTAAAAAACCTAAATACATGCTAAAAACCCTAACAAGGTTACCCCATGCTTCTTATAACACCCTTAAACCCTTATGATTTTACCACATTCTAGAGTCTCTCATTATATTTAGGACTCATGATGGGTCATATGCTATAACATTGGGTCATCTTCATTATGAGAAAATATGGACCATTAAGACCACCCTAAGGCCTATTATAGATCCTTATACATGACTATTCATAATGGGATCACTTGACACAAGCTCAAATAGGGTAAATGGATGGCCACCATGTTATTTCTTGACATGACAAAGGACTTTGAAACTAATTCTTTGACAAGATAATCAATGATATTCCTTTAGACTACCTTGACACATCAAGAGGTATGAGAAGGGTGACCATAAGTGACCTTGAGTTATCAAGACATAGGTTGACTCCTTTCTAGGCCCAAGGGAAGAAAGAAGTCAATAGCTACTAGCAAACCAAGCTCAACATATTCATAAAATGAACTAAAATCAAAACAAGCATGAATTATTTTAATCCCACCTTATATACTAGTTGATGTTTACTCTAATCTATTCCTTCTCATAATACACCCATGATATTGGGAATTATTTGAAAATGGGAAGGTGGGGATAACTATGACTTTAATCCTTCATTTTAGGACTAATATTTTATTATCTTAAGGCTCATATATGGGTATTGGACTTCAAAATGGAGTTTACATGAATAGTTTCTAGGATATGCACTATTACCACCAAAAGTTCAATACACTATACTTCACACAGGTTAATGATAATTATGAATACTTGAGTGTTGGGTTTATTCTTTCTAAACACAAGGGAAAAGATTATTTCAAATCCACTAAACAAATATAAAATAGAGGGAAGGGTAAGGTAAAGAAGATAATCCTCCAAGTTTAAAATTAGATTAATGCAATGGTCACTGAACCAAGGTGAACTTCCATAGTTATACCATTGTAGGCTAAGTTTCACTAGAGTCATACGTCCAAGGACATATAATGGGGAGAGTCTAATGGAACTAGAAGTATGCATTCAATGTGAATTACTAATAAATATTAGTACTAGGGGTTTATTATCTAAAACACATAAATTCCATATGAGAGTTTTGCATCTAGGCACACAAACTATCAACACTATCAAAATAAAAGAAAAATAACTCACACATAGATTATAATAGATAAGCAAATTATAACCATGATAGATAGAAAGTAACAAAGCATTAATCTAATTAACCTAGCATTGATGATCATTAAAACATGAAGATGAAATAAAATTAAACATAGAAGAGACCCTCTTTCAAAAAATAGAGATTGTATTCATTAAAAGAGTGAAATATTACTAAAATAATTAATCTAGGCTACTTTTACAGTCTAGAATGATGAAGGAAACATAGGTGAAATCCTATAAATAATCCAACATCACTTATAAGTAATTTTGGTTGACCCCTAAAACACAATATGAATCTTCTATAAATAAATAAGGATTAGAGCTCACCTCCAAGAAGCATGAGGATCACATCATAGGCCATGATGGCCACTCATTATAGCTACAATCATATTTAAAAATTTAAATTAAAAAAATACCTATAAACCACAATAGACCTACAGAAGACTACTACTTAACAAGTAGAGCTAGCTAAGAGGGGCCAAATCCTAGCTAATTTGACTGGACATTCCTAGATTTTAGCATATCTACCATGAGGTCAAACTCCTTATCCAACTTAGACAAGTTCATTGGAGGTTCCCTAAAGATCACCTCAATCTAAGCTACTAGTCTCCAAGAGATTTTAAAAGATACTTCCATTGAGGTTTAGAATATAAAGACTTGGTTGATTCTTCTAGTGGAATAAGTTGATAGGTCTAACACCATCTAAGATCCTTCTTGGTTCACCTTAGCCACTTTATCCCTCATAACCTAGTTGAATTGACTTAGGTGGATTATAAATTCCCATTTATCGAGTAAAGTTCCATTTGGGTGAAATAACATAGATATATTGACCTCCTTTAAATAGGTCAATATCTTCTTCTCACCCTCTTTAAAGGGTTCTATTACAATGTGGTCCAAGGTTATCCATTCCTCCATTACCACTTTCATGTTCCTAACATAAGTTTGGTACAACCCTAAATCTAAAGTTAGCATCATTTTTAATTTTGGGAACATTCCTTTGTTGACCACTACTTACAACTTCCATCACTTCCAATAAATTTCAATGATCCTCCCCACATAGGCCAACATCAATCTATAATTTCATCAATCTTAACCTGAGTCCCAACTACTTTCCTAAGGATTAATAAAAGTAGTAAGAGGTCATCCTTAACCTACCCAATTAGTCTAACTAGGAACATACTCTTCAATTAGGCCTCAAGATTTTGGACTTGGATCTACATTTCCTTGAAGAGTTTCTCACACATATCATGAGTAGCTTAGAGGATCAATAATGGGTCATTGACCATCTTATCTTCTCTAGTAGTAGTCCTTACATTAGTGAGGGAAAATAGATCTTGATGGGTTTGTCATATCATCGAGTTCACCTCTTAGATGAATCTCCATGTGAACATCCTTTTTATACTCCTAGAGACTTGGTCAAAACTCCACTACACATCCAAATCACTCTTTACATCCATATACTATGCTTATAACCCTAGGACTATCCTTCAAATTATGGGGGATGTAGGAGGTGTGACTGAAATGTTGGTTAAGGATGGAGGATAAGGTGGAGGGGAGATATAGGAAGCAAAATTAGTGAAAGAGGAAAGGAGTGGAGGTAGAGGGGGAATGGGAATGAAATTAGGGAGAAAAAAAGGGGAGGCTAATAGGAACATTTGAGCTCATCATTATTCCTTTGTGAGGTTCACTTGAAGTAGAATTTCCCTAGGGAATGGGTCATGAAATAATAAGGATGAGATGGGTTGGTTAAATATGAGGCTATTAGAGCCTTAGGTAAGGGAGAAAGGGGGTCATGGATATAATTTATGAGCTAATAATATTGAGGTTGGATGATATATTGAGACCTATAAAGGAGGTAGAATTAGAGTAGGACTCTAGGTTGGATTTAAACTATGGTTCACCTTTTGTTTCTTCTTCATCCTCTTTTTTGGGTTAGCTTCAAGTGCTATGGTAGATGGTCTATCCAAGATGATAGGGGAAATATAGGTCAATTGATAACCACTTATATCCATGGAGTATATTTCTAATTTAAATGGAATGGGGACTAAGAGGGTCCTTATTAGAGGCAGTAGGCTCCCAAAGGCTATAGTCATGCCCACTATTGAGGGAATTCCAAAGGAAGGCATCAAGAGGAATCTAAGATGTGTTATGGGAAGAGCGTAAGGGAATGAGTAAGTAAGGACACTTGAAAGTACTGATTCCAATGGTACTTGGGAAAAATATGGAGGGGAAGTGATGGGAAATAAAAGGGGTAGAGATGAACTAGTGGCCACTAGAATAGGGAGTTAGAACATGGTAGGAACAAGGAGTGGAAATGAAATGGGAAGATATGGAAGAGCGAGAGGGGGAACCTAGATGGGTACTTGTTGGGTATCATATTCTAAGCTCACTCTCAATATTATATCCAAATTTAATCTTAGAGGCTATGGGACTAAATAGCTAAATAGATTGAGTTTTAGCTTCCTAATATTAGGTGGCCTGGGGTTAGCTCTGGCATGACCTAATAATTGGTGCTTATATATGAGGTAAAAGTAGAGAAAGAAGATAAATTAGAGGAGGTAGAGGTAGATCATGAGGATAAATTAGAGGAGGTGGAGGTGGAACTAGGTCTCAAGGAGTTATAGATCCCAGAAGACATGGAACTAGAGATGGGGTTAGAACTCAAGAAGGAGAAGGTGGAAGGACTCCCTATACTATTCTCTAAGAGATGGCTATAGATATTAGAGTTAGGTATTCCACAGATTTAGTATGGGTTGGAGGAGTTATGGAGGGGCTTACTTAAGCCTTCTTATCCTTTTTATTCTTCTTTGCTACTATCTAGGATAACACCTCTTAGTCATAAGAGGCATTTAAATAGAGATCATCATCATATTTAACTTGATGGATATAATTGATGTTTATTTGAGCTAAGTATTATGAAAAATGGGCTTGAATCACACCTTTAGGGTCTCACTTTTTAATCTTTCACTTTGGTAGGGAGAAGTAGTCTCACCTAGCTACCATATTTTATATCAAGGGGAAGTTCATGTAGACATGGATCTGTATGGTGATTAGGAGCTATGGGAATACCTTCTACTGGTGTTGTATTCATAATATGAATACGCCATTCAAAATTTGATAGGTGATATCCTATTATTATATGTAGTAGTATCCAATGGCTATGATAGAGTGTTATATTACCTTTAAAGCTATAAAATCAGATCTTAATTAACTACCTAGTACTCTACTAGGTAAAAGTAGTCATAGATGTTTTAGACATGTTGGTGGAGCTATTAGCTATATATCTTATATAATACCACATGGATAGTTGGGCCATAAGAACCCACATAGGAAAGGTAGAAAGATTGAATGAGAGCATCCCATAGATTTGATCTAGTAGGTAGTTCATCATGTAGGAGTTACCTCTAGCTTGGGTGTATGTAATGGCATGGACAAACTTGAAGTTTATTAAGCCTCCTATGTTTGGGATGTATAATCAATTCAATATCATGTGTAGAAGGGGAATTCATAGCTAATTGACCTAATAATAGTTTGGGTATCCAAAAAACTAGTTTAGTAGGATAATGCCTACTCATACCTCTTCTCAAAAGGTGTGAACTATATAGGCACTAATCTTCCCCTTGTTAACTCACTTGGAGTTGGGGTTCTTAACCTAGTCATAGAAGATGTCATAGATCTAGTTTGTGTCCATATAGGATGACACTAATGATGTATTATATGAGAAATATAATTTTGGGAAGGAGTAGTATGCCTTGAAGGCATTCCTAGATATATCAAAAATATTTTACTAAGAGGTGGGTGAGCACACCCAATCATTGATAGTATCTTAAAACCAAATAGCCTTATGTATGATGTCACCCAATAGTTTAGTGTAAGGAAATTCCTCTAGTTTGGACACAATTTTATGGATTATACACTTATTATAGGATCAAAGGGCATCCTCATACTCAGCCAACTAGTCATCAGCATTGAAAAAATCCTAGGGGACTTGTTCAATTACCTTAAATATGTCATTATAATGTTTATACTAAGTTACACTAGTAAGGAAGGTGGTGTCCCAATATTCATGCTTAGCCTTTATATTGGAGGATTTATAATCCATTGTAGTAATATGGAAGGGAAATTTAGTGAGATTTAAACATAAAAGATGCAAAATGTAGGGGATCTATGGAATTTTGGAAGAAAGGAGTTAGATATTTTTGAATTAAATAATGATAACTATTAATGGGATTCTATTAGGTTTTATAATAAAATGCATACATCCCCTTTTATTATGGAATTTGGTGTCTTAATTGATATGATTTTGAATTTGATTTGGTATCTATATTTTCTCCCTTTATTTATAAATCTAGAATTAAATTTAGAGCCCATAATCCTCTGCCACTAACTAGATACGCAATAGTAATGGGATGTTTTCAAAAACTATTTGATTAGGTCTATTTTCCCATTATTTTAATACCCAATGCATGGTAGGCATGTGATCACCTCTCTTATATTTACTAAAAAATATTTCACTTTGTTAGGGTGAAGGAGTCTCATCTAACTACCATATTTTGTATCAATGGGTTGTTCTTATAAATATGGCTCTGTATGGTGATCAAGAGCTATAGGTATGCCTTATGTTGATGATGTAAAAAAAATATGAAGATGACATTCACTATCTGATAAGTTATCTCCTATTCTTATAAGTGATCACATATATAATATGCCAAGCATAGGGGGTATTGGAGGAAGATTGTGAATCAGATCATTGTGTCATCTTTGTACAACTAGTAGTCTATTATTGTTGTGATAGAGTCTTGAATTACTTTTGAATATTAGGTAATAATATATTCATTAATTTCTTATTACACAATGAGGTATAAGTGTTCATATATGTCATGGACATATTGGTGGAATGAGTGGCCATATAACTTATAAAAGATCACATGGATGGTTAGACCACCAGGAACTCATGTAGGAAAGGTTAAACGATTGAATGAGAGAATACCAAAAATTATGTACAATAGATAACTCATCATATATAATTCACCTCAAAATCAATCATCTAAAATGGCATGGACCAACTTGAATTTGATCTAGCCTCCTACGTCTATGATGTTTGACTGATGTAGGATCATGTGTATAAGGGGCACCCACAACTCGTTGATGTGATAGAAATATATGTTTCCAAATAGCTAGTTTAGTAGGATCATGCCTACTTAGACTTCCTCCTAGAAGGTGTGAAATATATGGGAATTTATTTCTCCTTATTAACCCACATGGAGTCAGGGTTCTTAGCTTATCTATGGAGGATGTCATAGATCTGGTAAGTATCCATATAGGATAACACTATAGCTACATAATATGAGAAAGAGAAGTCTTGGAGGGAGTAGTATGCCTTAAATGAATTAAAATATATATTAATACTTTGGTGCTAAGATGTGGGTAAACATAACACATCATTGATAGTGTCCTACATGCAAATATCCTTATGGAGGACATCACCCAATAGGTTAGTATAGGGAAATGCCTTTGGTTTATCATGAATCTATGGATTTTTCACTTCTTATAAGATCTAAGGGCATCTTCATAATCAACCAATTGGTCATAGACATTGGTAGAATCCTTGGGGACCTGATCAATAACCTTAAATATATCATTATAGTTCTTATACTTTGTTAAACCAATAGATAAATTGGTGTCTTGATACTCTGGCTTGGCCTTTAGATTTGAGAATGTATCATCCATTAGAATAAGATGGAAGGTTAATTTAAGAAAATTTAAGTGTATAAGGCACAAAATTTAAGAACTTTATGGAATTTTTGAAGGAGTTATATATTTTCATAGTCAATAATGATAATTGTTGATTGGATTTTCTTAGGTTTTATAAGTGAACACATATATCCCCTTACATTAAAGGGGATTTGAAAACTTGTTATGAATTTGAATATCAGTTGGTGGTTGGATTTTCTCCCTTTGTTTCTCAATCTAGAACTAAATTTATAGCCCATGATCCTTTGTTTCTACATGGATATAATAATGATGATGGGATGTTTTCAAAACTATATAATTAGGTATAGCTTCCCATTATGTTAATGTCTAACACATGGTAGGCACACAATCACATCTATTAGGGGCTCCTCCATTAAATCCTATTTTATGACATATGTCATCTATTTATTGGTCTTCCCATTAAAAATTAGCACCTAGGAATGGTTATATACTCCATGTGATTCCTTGGACTAGGTGATGTATCACCTAGGACATTTGGCACACATTAATTGGTCTTCAAGTCTCATTTTTACTTCATTATAAGCTTCTTAGGATCATAAGTTGTAACTAATTAATCCTCACACTATATGATGTGGTAGGTTCCCATTTGACTGGGCTTTAACATCTCTAATAGGTTTATGGGACTAGATGATCTGACTCTTGATAATGTGGTAACTTACCATTCAATGAAGATATCCTAAGATCTATAATATCTAATAGGTTTGGGGGACTAGATGTTTTGAATCCTGATGATAGAGTGACTTCCCATTCAATTGGGATCTACCAAGCTCTAACATCTCTGACAAGTCTAGGGAACTTGTCACTCTAAATATTGATGATGTAGTGGCTTCTCATTCGATTAGGCTCTCCTAGGCTCTAAAATCTTTGATAAGTCTAGGGTACTATCCACTCTAAATTTTGATGATTCAGTAACTTCCCATTTGGTTGGGCTCGCTTAGTCTCTGACATCTTTGATAGGTTATAGAGATTGGCCACTCTAACTTTTGATGACATGATGACTTCCTATTCAACTAGGTTCTCCTAAGCTTTGACATTTATAACATGTTTAAGGTATTGGATGCTATAAATCCTAATGATATAATTAATTACCATTTGGATGGGCTCTCTTAGGCTCTAACATCTCTAATAAATCTGGGGACTAGATGATATGACTCTTGATGACGTGATGACTTCTCATTTAGCCAAGTTATCTTAGTATCTAACATCTTTAATAGGTTTAGGGGACTGGTCATTCTGACTCCTATGTGGTGAATTCCCATTGAATTAGGTTATCTCAAGATCTGACATCTTTGATAGGTCTGGGATATTAACCACTCTAAATCATGATGACATAGTGAATTCTTATTTAGATAGGCTCTCCCAAGCTCTATTAATATTGATAGGTCTAGGGACTAGCCAATCTAAATCTTGATGATGTAATGACTTCCTATTCATTCAATCTATATTAGGCTCTAACATCTTTGATAGGTCTAGGGGACTAGCCTCTATGAATCATAATGATGTGGTGACTTCTAATTTGTCTGGGATATCCCAAGCTCTAACATCTATAATAGGTCTAGAGGACTAGTCCTAAATCCTAATGATATGGTGAATTCTAATTCATTCAAGATATTTTAGGATCTAACATCTATGATAGGTCTATGGGATTATCCACTTTGACTCTTGATGATGCAATGACTTCCAATTTGGTTGGGCTCTCTTAGGCTTTGATATATGTGATAGGTCCAAGGGATTGGATGCTATAAGTGTTGATGATTCTAT
Organism: Torreya grandis; assembly: GCA_037957365.1. Taxonomy (NCBI): domain Eukaryota; kingdom Viridiplantae; phylum Streptophyta; class Pinopsida; order Cupressales; family Taxaceae; genus Torreya; species Torreya grandis. The sequence goes on from JARHVA010002164.1 coordinate 473,910, forward strand.
GACTTTCCATTCGATCAAGCCTATAAAATTCAAAAAATGTCTAAGTAATAAATATAAAAATAATATGATACTTTAAATCTTACCTATTAGCTATGGAAAAATCAATTTATCATGGAGAAAAACAAGTTTGTTACTTTGGGAAGGGACCTAGACTCTGAGATATCTATGTGAAAATCAACTTGTAATGCTAGCACCAAAATTTACTAAAAGAGAAAAAACACTACTTAATTTTTTAGAGAAAGTAAAATATGCCTATTACTAAAATAAATCAAGGCATGTGTATTTTGAAGGTTTGATCATGTGTTACTAATAATAACACAAGAAATAACTTAGAAGCTTTGGTTCATGAAATTTATAGAGGAGTCCCCCATTTTGGAGAAAAGGAGCCATGTTGGCCACAACACAAACAAGTATGGATTTTAAATTTTTTTAGTTGGTGTTTTAACATAGTAGGGATCTTATTTTTGGCTTTGTTCAATGTTAATCATCATTTGAGTAAGGTATTGTGTTATTTTCTCTTGTTCTTGGTTGAGATATGAAGGTGTAGTCACCAAATATTGTAATAATAGATCTGATAATTATTCAACATATAGAATGTTATAATACGTATAGGGAGCTATATCATAAGCTACATCATCATATGACTCTTGAACAAAAGGGTCACTTGTCATAAAGTTCTCATAGTTTAGATTATACATAGTCTCTCTACATGTGTAACAAGGCATGTTCAGATCTATAACTAAGTCTCATGAAAAACAAAGGGTCTAAAGTGTAACAAATAGCTGAGGTCTAAAAGTAAAAAAACTTTATCTCTATAAAATATGCCTAAAGGGTAAAATAACTAAACTAAGAAAAAGGTAGAAATAAATAGAAAACTAGTCTAACAAATGATACTAATTTTCCCAAAGGTGGTTATAATCAATGGCAAAAGTAACACAAAATCTCAAAAATCATCTATGGCTAAGGTATTGATTTTCCCAAAGGTATTTATAATTAGTGACAAAAATATCTAGACATGGTAGAATAAATACAAACTATGATCAAATGATAACAACAATTTTCCCAAAGGTAGTTATAATTGTTTAACATGAAGAATAAGGCTAGAATTAGAAATAAAGAAATTGAACAAGAAATCAAAAATAAACTAAACTAAGTAAATTGGTGTGAATGACATTTGGTAATTGGATCATTAAGTATTGATACTTGATTCACAAGAAACTATTAGAACAATGGAACTAAGACAGTTTCAAACTTGGTACAAAAAACTTAAAATAAGGCATGTGGAAAAAAATTGGCTCAAATGACTCTCAAACAAGGCACAAAACAAACAACAACCACCAAGTCTAGGCAAAGTGTCTTTAGATCAAATAATAAATATGTACAAGTAGCATAATCCAATCATAAAAACTATATAACCTAAATACAAATTATATGAGGCTTTGGCATAAACTTGATTAGTTTAGGATTTGTACTTCAAAAGGTTGATTTTCAAATTTAATACAAAAAGACTCAAATGTTCTAAGGCAAAAGAGTAGACCAAAATAGGTAGCATAACCACACTTTTGAAACAAGGGATATAACAGTGGTTTAGAACTTGGTTTTGAAAGTGACAAATGTTTTGAAATGATTTAGGTAGTGTAAATATGCTCCTTTAAATAAATAATGAACAATGGTTTTGTACTCAAAAATCTAAGGTAAATGTTTGAGATGAAATGAGCAACATAAAAATGCCATATTTAAATAAGTAACACATAAGTGTTATTAGAATAAAACTCTAAGGCAAAAAGTGCGACACAAAATAGGCAGAGTAACACCTCTTAGGCTAAAGTGGTGTGAAAACAACATGATGGTTTTGGACTTGTTTTGATATGAAAATACAAATAAATAATTTTAGACTCAAAACACACATGTAAATTAAAGAAAATGTAAATAACACTATTGCTCATCCTATCTCTAAACTTAACATGGGTGCACATAGATTCTACTAATACTTCCACTAATATACAAATGCATGTGAGGAATCAAGTGTTAATCAATAAAATAAAGTATATGTGTAGGTGTATTTTTTACACCCCCTCTATCTCTCAAGCATTGGTATGTGGCATAAACCTAGAGTGAGGATTACTCAAAATCTATCAATAAATTTAGTAGTAAATGGGCCTGACTATAATCTATAAGTTTTAAACACATTAAATGGTCCCAAGTGTGGCTAACACAAGGGCTCAATCATGTCAATTGGGTTCATACCTACTAACTTACTATGTAAAGGTTTATTCCTTTGTGTAATAAATCTATTCATGTACTTCTTAGTAGATTATGATGTTTATCAAGTCCTAACCTAGGTTTTCATTAGGATCAAAGAGGATAGCCACTTAGCCCCTATCAATCCTAGTATCATGTGCCTAATTTACATACCCCACCATGGAGTGGGGTTAGTATGATGTTAGGAGATGAAAACCTAGGTCAATGCACCCCTAAAGAACTTCTAAGGGAGAAATGAGAACTTGTCCCATAAGCCAAATGCAAGAAAATAAATTGGAAATGCTAAAACCCATTTCTAGGTCACCCAAGTCACTAGGAAATGCTAAAATATATGTTACCTAGGAATGGTTTTTGTCATAAGTACTATCTTTCATACATATATAATACATTTCATGTGAAACAAGATGCATTAATCATATCCACTCCAAACCAAGAGTATATATAAAATATCCATTTTAAAATATTATTTATTTTCACTATGATAACCAACTGGTGGGAAATTATAAAATTTTCATATAGAGGACCTATTTAATTTTTAATTTTTTCCCTATGATAATCATATGATACATGAAATTTCTTATGGAATTTTAGGCCCATAATCTAGCTTGAGCTTAAGAATAAGTATCCCATGTAGGTATGTTGACATACCCTAAATTATATTGATGAATTATAGTGGTTCCTTATTCATATCATAACTTTAATCAATAAAAACAACCTCAACTAAGTATAAATGGCAATTAAAACACCCAAAACTTATAAATTTTAAAAATACCTATACCTTTTATAGCCTCACAACTACATTAAATTAGACATGAATACTAAAATCCATATTTAAATCCCATTGAAAGTATCCAATGCATCCATAAATTCACTACCTTATAATAATATACCAACATCACTCTAACCTCACAATGTGTGGTAAATAAAAAATCATAATTTGAATAAAATGGAATCAACATAAGAAAACACAAATCCATTCCCAATTTATAGAAAAACAAAATCAAAAGAAAAAACAAGAAAAAAATAAAAAAAACATAGTCAAAATTAATATATTATTTACAATCAATGGATGAGTCACTTACATTATTTAAATTAATCACTTCGCCAAAGCATATAAATTAGACCCATGTATCAATATTTTTTAAGAATATACAAATAACATGAAACATTGAGTGTATAAGAATATATCCTAACATGGAACAATATAAATTCATCTAAATATGGAATTATGTTGTCTTAAATACATATTATCTTTATTATATTTGGGAATACCAATTTATTTAACCCAAATTTTGTATAAGAGGGATTATCCTATCCTTTTGTGGTATAAGGGTTGATAATATATGAATGATAATGTACAAGGGTGATAATTAGATCTAAAATAGGCCAATTGGGTTATAAACTTAGATATAAGCACACACTTGATTCTTATGTTGAATATAAATCAAATATATAAATTAAAACTAAGTTATGCATGGAAATGACAATGAAGCAATATAATTAGCTAGTTATGTGCTAACATAATGCTAACATAATATTGGATCTATAAAAGGTAGGAAACAAGCTAGGGAGAGTTCTAGAATAGTCATCATATTCTAAATATGATGCTTCTAAGACTCTAGACACTAACATTATCCTAGGATGATTATGTCAACACTATTATCTAGGTTTATTGAAAGTTTCCTATATGGAATACTTGCTCGAAAGGGATGTAATCACTAGATGCTTCTAGGTTTGACTTCAAGTAATATAGGTACAATCACTAAGAGAGGAGGTGAATAAGTGATGTCAAATAATCCAATTATATTCCCAACTCTTAAACATCAACATATATCAAATTGATAAATCAATATAAACAAGAAAGCATATACATCCAAAGTATACATAGGAACACACATCACATGAACACATCATATATGTGGGAAAACCTCTTGGAGGATAAAACTAACTTAACCCTATAAGATGGACTACAATCTTATAAAACAAGATCCAATATTTAGACCAACATTGACTAATAAAGGAACACCTATCCCTTAGCTTAGTGAGACACCAATCCCACAAGGAACTACTACCCCTATCTATTTGAGCACCCAAAACAACTAAACCTTTAAAAAGATTTACCTTGAAAGGATGAACCAACCCCTTAGGAAACTAAGCACCAATTCAGCTACCTTGAACAGATCACCTTGAACACCTATTTATACTATTCAATTGATGATGATCAACTTTGTTTTCACTCTTCTCTATCAAACTCCTCTAGGGCTAACTCTTTCAAACTACCTCTTCTAGGCTCATTAGTTCCAATGACCTATGTGTCCTCCTACATAAAATTAATTAGACAAGCATGAATGATCCTTTTTACTATCTAATTTTACTCACTAATTTATACCTTCTATTTCAAAGGTTCTCTCCTTTGCTTGAATCACCACACACACACCTACCAAAATTAGTCTAATTATGCATTGTATTTATACAACTCTTATCCTTTAACCCATCTTAGTTATCCAATATTATTTACATATTTTAACCACATTTAAAATGTGTACATACACACATGATATGTGATAACCAAAATATTATTAGGTTAGCTAATACCTCTTTAGCCCCAGACCACCATTAGGTCTTGGTGAGACCTAAAACATTTAGGCCTTCATACTCACATGTTACATGTGAGACTACTTGGGCCACATTCATCCTTTACCAATTATTATAAAACATACAAATTATCTCTAACATCCACTTGATTACTCTCATATGGATCCATGCCACCTATAACACCAACTCAAAACTTGAACATACCAATCAGGTCTCCTTGCTCTTTAGGTCTTCATACACATATATCATAGTCAAAAAATTATAAAGAAAACACTAAATTATTTCACATATAAATATGATTATATCACATGGGTGAAATCTTCAGGACCTGTACAACACCTCTATGTGCTTTATAAACTTCAACACAAGCTCTAAGCACTTAAATCAACTCTCTCAAAATGACCACTCAGATTGGTCACACAGTCAAAATATATTCAGGCTATTTTGGCTCTTCATACCTAATCAATGGAATATTATGACAAAATATTCCTTATCATAATCCTTAGATAATTATATAACATCTCCATAATCATTTTCTTCTTCAACTCTACTCAAATCTCTTCCAACACACTTCTGCAAAGTTGTCACTCAATCTGCCTATGTATTCAATAAACATAGTCAAATTATAAGATTTTTTCACACTAAATATGGATTTTTAAAACCTTTAAAATCCATATATATATATATATATATATATATATATTCCTCATTAAGTATATAACACTCTCTAATATTTATCTCATATTGAAACATCAAGACACTATCAAGAATAACTCTTTTATCCTTCTCAGATCACTTACAAAACATGGTCAAACACATAATCAACTTTAAATATCAATATATTTTACTATAAAAATATTTAAATCTTATAATAAACTTATATAAATTCATATTTTAGTCTTTTACAACTTTTATTTCTACTAAATCAATAAATTCATCCTAGATCAAAAGATATAAGAAAAATATTGAGTACTAGTTTTTCCTTTGTTAAATTCAAATGCCAATGGTCACTATGTACATGTTAAACATTGGACACTTTTTTCATCATCTCATGTCCCCTAGTAGCTAGATCAAATATGCACTATCGATCTCCTCAAAGTATCCTAGTCTTTACCTTGTAACTTTCACCATTGATCTTTGATCTTAGCTCCTACGATTATGCCACTTGGTAGCCCCACATGCCTTTTGAGCATCCTTTGAAATTTTGACTTAATATGAATCATTGGATCATTATTGAAAATATAACTCACTCTATTAGATATTTTTTGATAGACTAGATTCTCTTCATAAATCTATTGATCAATCTCCATGATTGTGACACATGTCATCAATACATTTATTTTTTGACATATTGACTTCATACACATCATTGATCACTATATGAAAAGATCACACACTCTATTAGATTATTTTATAGTTATATTAAATACTCACCATTATATCTATGATCTTATTAAACACTAGTCATATATCTTTAATATCACAAAATTGGCTAAGTATGAGAACTTATTGAACTCTATCTGAGAAGCCAATTTTGCACCATTATAACTTTTGATATGCTCAACCTCATGACCTCAAATTTTAATAGTATGATCTAATCACATAGAGTAATACTTACATGTATCAAAATACTCTTTAATCCTTCACACAAGTGAAATATAATGTCATAAATCTACTTACTCAACTTTATCTATCAAGATGACTACTTGAGCTTAGATATTCATTTGACTATTCTAATGAATTTTGTTTACTTAAATGAGCACACTAAGCATTGATAACATCTTCGAGGATCTCTAAAACATTTCCATACCATCAATTACCTATCCAAGTTATACACTCAAGAAGTATGCAAGAACATTGAAACACATGTTGTCATGGTCAATCTAATAGACATGACACCACATCAACAACCTTGGTCACCTTAAAGACATCATAGAAAAACATTAAAAAACTCTCCCCATTTATCATTTATATCAACACCGATACAAATATTATGCATATACTCTATCTATTTCTTTAATCACTTTATCCCCCTTTGACATAATGAAAAAGTGGGCTCATCTCTTGATCCTATGGACCTGAAAAGACTTCAAGGATCAGTAATAAGAAAGGACCACCTCTGAGAGATGATACAAACTCCCCCTAATAATTTGCATACCACTTCTTACCTTTATCTTCTCAAACATGCTCATGACTACACTCTTCTTTGATTATACGTAACTTCTATGAAGACAAAACATATATGAACATTAGAAAATACATGAACTTACCTTAAGAACATTAAGAGGGAATCCCCCTAAGTCACCTGAACTTAGGAACCCTTTGAGAACATTTATCCCATATCTAACCATTAATAAACAACTTAATTACCTCCATAACTTCTCTCTCAATTTCAACTAAACATTCCTCTGATCCTAGGACTTGACCATTTACAAAGCTCCCCTTTTGTTTATGCATGAGAAATCAATACATTATCAAGGCACCTGACTTGGTTTGATCAAGCCATAATATCAACATTATTGAGTTCATATTTGTATCAAACTTCTCCATATCTACCTTGTCTTCAATCTTCATTATTTTATCAATCAATTTGAGCAATTGACAAATTCTTACCTTTAGGACCAAAAACCCTAAATGCACCTTGAGCACATTTGAACAAGAATGACATAGCTTTCTATGTAATAGAATATCTTGATAACTCACCATCCTTGATTAGACACTTGGAAACCTCCATTCTCTACCTACACACCTTTAGAACCAACATATTCATTCCTCACATTTGAATGACTAGACCATACTTTAGATTTGATCAAAACTTTGACTTTAGGATCATTGTTTTTGGAAATATCTTATCATGTCCTCCCATAATAAACAAACACATATTATTATGACCTTTCTTGTCCTGTAACATCAACCAAAGATCAAATGGCATCCACCAAGCTTCTTCTTTCTATCAAGTGTCTCCTTGAAGCTTAGATAGAGACACCCTAATCCATAATGTCCAAAAATAATGTGAAACTAGGAAAATCCCACAACTCATCATATTCCTTCTCCTATTTATTCATTTAATACTAATATTTCTTCTTCTTCTTTTGAGGCTTAATGTAAATAACATGCTCATCCACTACAATATTATCCTTTTCTTTTAAGAGTGAATTGATAATATATGGAGATAAAAAATATTCATGACATACTTTTTCATCTGAAGAAAGAACCTCATCACTAGGTATTGACAACTGATGTTATTTACATGAAACATGCTCAACAATAGTAGGATGTTTACTTAAATTCAAACCTACCTCAAAACTAGTCTCATTTGGTATCTTGTTCTTCTTTTTGAGCTCAAATTGAACTGAATTTTGATTCTCCCTTTATATATAGATAGATGATACATTCTATTAGTATTCCTAAAACTTATTCATATTTGATTCCTCTTTTGCTTTAGCAGATAGTCCACCTTGATCTTTGATCTCAATTGAATTATTTTTCTTGATCTTCACTTCCTTAGGATTCCATACCAAGGATTGACCTTTCTTGAGCACACTAGGATGTCCATGATCATTTTTATGATTTGATATCTTGATTGTAAAATATATTACAATATGACCAATTTAATGACAACTAAAAAAAATAACATCATTCATACCTTCTGTGTGATGAATATTATAAATCTTAGTAAACATACCGTCTTGTCTCTTTGGTTCATTACACTCAACCTTAATTTTCTTTGGTCTCCATACCTTGGTTAATATTTTCCCATACATTTTGGGGTATAACATAGAAGTATGTCCCATACAAATACAATTATATTAGACTACATTATCCATACTTCTAGCTAACCAGTTGTTCTTCCTTCCACAATTTCTTACCTTATGACTAATCTTATGACAAGCAAAATAATTGCCATTAAAATATATTTCATACCTCATGGCACTTGGCTACCTAATGGATATTTTATTATTGATCTTGGTGCTTACATCATTATTGTCTTGAGCTAACCTCTCTTTCTCTTTATCAGTCTTATTTACCTTGATAACAAATTTATCATGTTCTCATCTTATTTAGCTCTAATACTTGAACTTGAATAGTCTCCTTATCCCTCTTAGATTCTTTAACCATGTCATCCTTAAATATACAAGCTTGCTCTTTAATAATATTTATATAATAAAGATTGGACTTCAACTCATCATGATCACCTTGATTTTAACTCAACCTGGAATTTGTCTCTTCTAATTGAGTCTTGAGATGTCTTCATACTTTCTATTTTGACTTATATTTATATTTGTAACCATTAATTGATCCTGAAGAATATTTATCTTATATTTATCATCTTTTGATCTCAAGATTTCATTTATGGAATATATCTCCTTATTGAGTTTGATGAACTCATCCATAATAGGCTTAAAGTTTGAGGCCATGATATTATTCTTAGCTTCTTCTTGATCATACTCTCTCATCTTAGCTTTGTAATTCTCAAAACATGCCTTGAGATGATCACACTTCTATTAACTTAATTTTAGTCAAGCATAAGTAACCTCTACTTGAACCTTCAACTCTTAATTTTATTTCTTCAATTATTTATCCATATTGTACCTTGGATCACCTTCAAGAGGTTAAAATTGAAAATAAGGTCCTACTCTGATACCAATTATTATAGGTATAGTCAATAAGTAGGGGTGAATTAGTGATGTTAAATAATCCAATTCTATTCCAAAATCTTAAACATTTAGCATACATCAACTTGATCAAGCAACATAAACATGAAATAATATACATCCAAAGCATACATAAGAGTATACATCACATAAACACATCATATATGTGGAAAACCCTCTTATGGGATAAAACCCACCAAACCATACAAGATGGACTACAATCCTATAAAAAAAGATCCAACATTTAGACCAACATTGACTGATCAAGGAACATTGATCCCTTAGTTTAGTGAGACACCAATCCCATAGTGAGATACTTCCCCTATCTAGCTAAGAACCCACAAAAACTAGACCTTTAGCAATATTTACCTTACAAGGAAGAACCAAACCCATAGGAAACCAAGAACCCACTTAGATACCTTGAAAAAATCACCTTTAACACATGTTTCTACTCTTCAATGGATGATTATCACCTTTATTTGTAATTTTCTCTCTCAAATTGCCTCTAAGGCTAACTTGCTCAAACTGCCTCTTCTAGGATCATTAGGTCCAATGACTTGTGTGTCTTCCTACATCAACTTAATAAAATAATCATGACTGATCGTATTCATTTTATGTTGGTCCTCACTGACCTGTACCTTCTCTTTCAAATTTTCTCTCCTTTACTTGAATCACCACACACACACCTAACACAATTAGTCTAATTATGCCTTATATTTATACCACTCTCTTCTTTTAACTCATATTGGTTGGCCAATATGCTTTACATATTTAAAACACCTTCAACATATGTAAATACACATATTATATGTGAAAACTACACTCTCCTTAGGTTGACTAATACCTCATTAGCCCTAAAACACCATTAGGTCTTGGTGAGACCTAAAACATTTAGGCCTTCATACTCACATGTTACATGTGAGACTGCTTGGACCACCTTCATCCTTTAACAATTATTTGAAAACATCAAACTTATATCCAATATCTCCTTGATTACTTTCATATGGGTCTATGCCACCTAGAAAACCAAATCAACACTTAAACCGACCAATTAGGTTTCCTTGCTCTTCAAGTCTTCATACACAAAAAACATAGTCATAAACTTATGAAGAAAACACTCAATTATTATACATATCCATATGATTAGATCACATGGGTGAACTCTTTAGTACCTATGAAATACCTCTTTGTTCTTTAGATGATTTAACACAATATCTATGCACTTAAATCAACTCTCTCAAAATGACCACTTTGATTAGGGGAATATTATGACAACCAATGAATTATAATAAGCCTTATAGACTCATATAATATATCCATACTCATTTTATTCTTCAACTCTACTCAGATCTCTTCCAACACACATTTACAAAGTGGTCACTCAATTTGCTAGTACATTCCGCAAATTTAATCAACTTCCAAGATTTTGACACACTGAAGATGGATTGGTAAAACTTCAAAAATCCATATAGATGGTCCTCATGAATTATATACCACTCTCTAATAGTTATCTCATCTTGAAACATGAATACATTATCAATAAAAACTCTTTTATCCTTCTTTGATTACTTGAAAAAAATGGTTAAACACACCGTCAACTTTGGAGCTTAATATATTTTAATTTACAAGCATTAAAATCCTATAATCAACTTATGTAGATGAACATTGTAGTTCTTTACAACTATTTTTACTACATAAAGAAATTCATCCTTGATCAAAAGATATAAGCAAAATACTGAGCACTAGTTTTTCCTTTATTACATTCAAATTCCAATGATCACTATGCACATGTTAAACATTAGAAACTTTGTCATCATGTCATGTCTCTAGTATCTAGATCAAATATTCATTGTTTATCTCCTAAAAGTAGCCTAGTCTTTACCTTCCAATGTTCACCATTGATCTTTGATCTAAGCTCTAAAAATTAGGCTATTCGGTATCCCTACATGCCTTCTGAGCATCCTTTGACATTTTTAATTAATATGCATAATTGGATCATTATTGATAAGGTAAAACACTCCATTATATCTTTGTATGATAGATTAGACACTCATTATAGATCCACTACTCAATCTTCATGATTGTGACACATGTCATCAATGCATTTATTCTTTGCCATATTGACTTCATATGCATTATTGATCATTTTATGAAAAGATCACACACTCTATTAGAAAATTATATATTTATATTAAAAACTCACCATTAGATCTATGATCTATCCATAGATCTTTGATATCACAAAATTGGCTACCTATGGGAACTTATTGAACTCTATTGAACTTTATTTGAGAATCTAACTTTGCACCTTTATAAATTTTGATATGCTCAATCTAATGACCTAAAATATGACCCATATGATCTCCTCATATAGGTGAACTGAGCCATGTATCAAAATTCTCCTAAAACCTTCATACATGTGAAATATAACATCATAAAACTACTTACTTAGATTTATCTATCAAGATGACTAGTTGAGCTTAGACATTCATATGACTATTCTAATGAATTATATTCACTTAAATAATCACACTAAGCACTAATAACATCCCATAGGTTCTATAAAACATGTCTATACCATCAATTTCATTCATTAATTTCCTATCCAAGTCAAACATTGAAAACTATGCAAGAACATTGAAGCACACTTTGTCAATGTAAATCTAACACACATGACACCACATCAACAACCTTATTCACCTTGGAGACATCATAGAAAAATCTACAACATCATCTTCACTCTGGTGCATTCATATTTGGGTCATTGACTATCGCTCCTCATGAATTTACTAAACCCTAGTTATTCATGTTATTGATGGCCTTGGAGAAAATGGGTTTGTGGCTACATAGTGTCGAGATGACCTGAAGGAACCTACTATTAATGTGTGATACCTATATAGCCAATACTCCATAAGAGGGTCTCATACTTTTTTATTTATCCCCTATGTTTTGTATTATGTATGAATCATGTATTATGTGAAAATCAAGTAAAATAATGACCTATCTTGTAATTAGAAAAATTAGAATCTTGGGATACTCCTTTAGTACTTAAGATATATAGATGTGTTATACCTATTACTGGTATAAAAATAGGCAATATTTGTTCAATTTAATTCTTGATAGAGTAATTTTGATAAGTTACCTTGGTTTCTTTAGTCTTTTTCTAGGTGAAGAATGTTAGAGGGTGTTTCATGTAAATTTTCACTTTAATTTCTAAGAAAGATAAAAAATAAATTTGATATGAGTATGGTTTAAAAACTTGTTTTTTTATATGAATTGAATAAAAATATTATGAATAGCTCCTCTTTTTCTTGGGAGGAAGACCTACATATAAGAAAGCACTAAAGCAAACTTATTTATTAGACAGATAGTTGAGTGGATTACCTAGCAATAGCTAGATATTAGAAGTAAGATATTTCTTAGGGGCTATCAATCCACATTTTTTAATCAATTGAGTTTAAAAAATAGAAATAAGGTAATTGTGTCAATAATAAAAAGGTAGTGAAAATTAACACAAGGATGCCTACTTGGAAAATAGACTAGAAATGATCAAATTAGTGATAAACTAATTAATACTAGTGTTAAGGGGTCGGGATATGCTTCAAAAAAATTGAATGGGGTCTATGGATAAATAAGAACATAGAAAAATAGGTTTAGTTAAGGGTAGATGGGTGAAAATAACTTACTAGTTTTCACTACCATAATGATCATTGGTGGTTAAGGTAACTATCAATAGTTAAGGTGATCATCAATGGTCAAGCCGACTATCAGTGGTTAGGTAGACCATCAGTGGTTGAGTTAACTATCAATGTTTATTGTGTGAGTTATAGGTTGTTAAATTTTTAAATAATGTGATCTAAAAGATGGATTCTAGGAGATGGGCAAGGGTTGGGATAGTTAAAAAATGAAAACAAAGTAAATGGATATTCACAAACAAGTACTTATATTAATATAAGTTGATTGGGTGAGTGGTTGAAGTAGTTAACATATTGGTGGAGTCTGTGTTGAATATCATAGAGTAACAGTACTTCAGAACTTGGTTGAGAGGTGATGGTAAGTCATCTCTAATTGTAATGGATAAATTACTGATGACGCTGATGGTGTTGATGACACTAATTAACCTAAAAAAGAACACTCCTAAATCCTTAAGCTCCTAATAATTATTTTCGATGGATTTGACCTCACATGCTCTTATCTTCTTATAGGCACAAGCCAGAGGTGGAATTCAAGGTACAACTAGGCCATCTAAATATAACTTGTCTATGTAAAGGCTCACAACAAGATTTAAATGAGTTATATTTAGAAAAGGTCAATAAATGATTGCATGCTTTTGGTTAATGAGGTGTACCTTTACCATCGATGGCTAAGGTTTCCCAAATATGACCATCGATGGTTATCTTGATCATCGATAGTTAGGTCCCAAAAGGAAAAGCTCCTAAAGGCTAGGTTGAGTCAGTTTGTGAAACTTATTGCAAGTGAACTTGGTTAGACCAGATTGGTATAAATTAGTCTTGAGAGGTTATTAGGTAGGTTTAAGGGGATTTTAAACATTTGGAATTATATTTTGTATATTTTTGGTGTCTAAATTTTGCCTATTTTTAGTATGAATCTTGTGTGAATGAGATCTAAAATAAAAATGGAGTATGGGAAAGAGGTCTAGTTGCCCTGAGAGTAGGAGGAGGTGTTCCTCATAAAAATGGGATATAATAAGGTGAAATTAAAATTAGGTTAGGGTTTTCTAAGTGGATATTTGATGATAAAAATGGGTGAATGATAGGTTTGGCACTAAAGTGTAAATAAACACATAAAGTGTGACAATAAGGTACGATAGCCAAGATCATGCATACACTAGGTTGTCAATGTTGGTAAAAATAAGGGTCAATGCTAAGAAGTGAAAGTGATAAGTGAATTATGTGACTACCTATATTCATGGTAGTTATGAACACTCATAAATGAAAATCTCCTAAGCAATTTTTGTGTGTTTTGTGGGTATCTAAGGTAGGAAGTGCTCCCAAAGAAAACATAAACTAGTCAAGTGTCATGGGTATCTGAGGTAAGAAGTACTCCCAAACAAACATGAGTGGGTTATGTAAGTGTGAGGTGGCACACATTCAAGAAGGTTTAACATGGTAATGGTGTCATAGTAGTTAAATTAATAGGCAAAAAGTGTCACAAATTATGTGCTCGATGGGCCAAAATAGACCAACAAGGAGGTGACTAGGTAGGCAAGTTGGTTGGAGAAGGAAGTCTTCAAAGATAGGTAAAAATTCAATTAGTTTTTCTAAAAAGGGTAGTTCTAGGTGTAAGTGTAAAATTAGGGGGTCCTAACCATTGATGGAGTGTAAAATTGGGGGATCCTAACCATCGATGGTCAGGGATCCCAAAAGGTAACCATTGATGGTCACCCTGATCATCAATGGTCAGGGCAAACCCTAAAAATCCATAAGGTAAAAAGTAAAAATATAATTACTTTAACTCATTTGTAACTTTTATGCATTTGAATTTGTGCTCTGACAATTTTATGTGTGTGTACTTTGTGGTTTGCTTGATAAGGTAGAGGTTTGATTCATTGAACAATTACTCAGGGTTGATTGAGAGTGGAGAAGATGGAGGCTAGAAAAGGATGTGGCCATGTGGGGAGACCAAAAATTCAACCACATCAATGCTTGCATACTGAGGTAAGAGGTATTTTAATTTTATATCTTAGTTTAATTTATTAGGTTCAAGTTAGATTTGGATAGACTTATAATAGTGGGGTAGGGTTTTGGGAAATAGTCCCAAGCCATGATGCCCTAATGTCTATTTTGGGTTCAATTGGGTAAATGTTTAGGTGAAATAGAGAGGGGAAGAGTACTATGGGTTGGTAAGTGGTGGTAGATGAGGTTTATGTAAGGTTGTTTTTAGTATTTATAGGTGTTTTTGAAAATTTTGGGATGTCTAGGGTTTTAGGCTTTTTTGCCAATGGTCACACATAGTGACCATTAATAGTTGAAGCTGACTATTGATGATCAACCATGGGGGTAAAATTTCCCTAGGGGATTGTCGATGGTGCAATGAACCATTAGTGGTCTAAGGGTTGAGGGTAGGTAATTATAAAAGGTATAGAAAAATGTCATGAATGTTGAAAGGTTTATGAATGATTTGAATTTCTTTACATGAAGTTTTGTTTATTTGCTAAAATATTTGAATATTATAGAATAGGAAAAGGTAGGGTAGTGGAATTTTTTTAAAGTTGTTTCTAAAGGCAAGGTATGTAATCGATTAGATGTTAAAGGTAAATAAGTTGAAATGTATAGGGTGTAAAATGATAGGTTAGATAGGTCGAGAGGGAAATGGGTAGAAGTGATAGAAACATGATGGTGTTTAAAATGACTTTTGTTTTGTAAGGTTCATACTGGATGGAGGGGAAATTAGTTTTTGTGATAGAATCATATAGGTCAAAAAGCGATGTGGTTAAATTACAAAGCATTTGGGGTGTTGTTAGATTATAAATGTAAGTAGGCAGGTAGAAATAGGTTTTAAAAAGTAGGAATAGGTTGGTACTTAGCTCAAGGTGGAAAAAAAAGTCTATGTGTGTGTGTGTGTGTGTGTGTGTGTGTGTGTGTGTGTGTGTGTGTGTGTGTGTGTGTGTGTGTGTGTGTGTGTGTGTGTGTGTGTGTGTGTGTGTGTGCGTGCGCGCACGCGTGCGTGCGCGCACGCGTGCGTGCGTGCATGCGCGCGCGCGCGTGTGTGTGTGTGTGTGTGTGTGTGTGTGTGTGTGTGTGTGTGTGTGTGTGTGTGTGTGTGTGTGTGTGTGTGTGTGTGTGTGTGCATGTGCGTGCACGTGCATGCTAATGTTATCATTTTATAAGTGCATGAACAGATCCAAATGCAAGACTTTGTCTCGTAAATATTCACAAAGGTGCATGATGGTATGATAGATGATGAGTGGAATTACATGGAGAAAGTTGACCTAGGGGCCATAAGACATTATCAATACTTGCCTCAAGATGTAGTGATGATCATGGATCTCATTAGGAGATGGGATCTGGCCATGAACACTTTTGTGTTGCCTACTGGAGAGATGAGCATCTTGATAGAGGATGTGCATCAAATTAAATGATTGTTGATTCATGGAGACATGATCTACCATATAAATATTGATCAATGAGATGACTACATAGATTGGATTTATGGTAAAGATAAGGAATATGTGAGAATTCATATAAGTAGCATGTACTATGAGCCATTATACTAGAGTGCACCAATGGATAGGTTCCTACTGATGATGATGATGATGATGATGATGGGGATATCTTGCTTTTCCCTTCCTAATTTGAGTACTGATTGCTTCCCATATCTACTTTTAGGGGTGTTAAGAGAGATTTTTTGGGGAGGACTATATTTGGGTCGGCTCATATTTTTTTTGTGTAGATATATAGAGAGATCTAGGATTTTCATGAACATAGGTGGTATGGGATTAGTTTTAGGTCATACTCCACTACTAGGTATATGATCAAATCAGAGTGCTTAGACCATTGAAGCTCCCATGGGATGGATTTGTGCTTATATACTATAGGGTAGGCTTTATGTGATGGAGAGGTGATTTGGCACTAATAAGGGCTGGTGGAGGTGCCCAAGATATAGAGTGGTTCAAAGGCAATCTAGAGGGATTATTGGTTGGTGATGTGGTGTGGAGACCTTATTTGAGCTGGTCAATTTGGGTAGGATATAGGTATCAAACTTTATCAATCTAGATCCAGTAGTGGATTATAGGAGATAAGAGGGTATGAATGAGATCATCCCAATTGATATAGTGTAGAGGTAGTTTGGATTGATACAGGGGATCCCACTTAATTTTATTTAATACAAGAGGGAGGATGTAGAGTTCTTACTCCTAGAGCTATAGCTAAAAGAGGTTATCTTGGACCAAGAGGAGTTACTAGTGGTAGATCTCATTGATGATGCTAGTGTGGTAGATGGATATACAACTTGGTACCAAGCTAGATATGCAACTACTAATTTTGGATGGTAGAATGGGTGCCAACAACCCATAGGTGTGGAACTTACAGCGGAACCAATATAGGGTGGTTAAATAATAGTAGCACTAGTAGTAGCATAGGCCTAGATCACAAGATTACAAAAATAAGTGGCCACCTTATAGGCCTAGGTTATCTCCTTACAAGGGTAGGATTTGATGTTAATAGGTGAGCATGATTTATAGAGGTCCTCTCTTATTTTAGTGACTCAAGAGAGATTATTTGAGATAAGGGGTAGGATTAGACATAATAGTAGTAGGAGGACCACCTAACATAGTGTTGAGGACATGGTATCTAGCCATTGTTAAGGAATTGAGGTACTACAAGGTGATGGTATTGGCACAGTTGCCTACAACATTGAGATATGGGGAGTATAGGGCTAGTTTGGCAAGGGGTCCTATAATAGCTACTCCAAGATAATGGGCCTCCATAGTGGGCCAGGTAGGGATACTAGGGGGCACTACCAAATGGGAGTACAAGTGTAGGTATAGTTATAGGTGTAGGTGGGGTGAGTAGTATTAGTGCCCTGTGGGCATTATTTACACATGTTTTTATATGTTAGTAGATATAGGTGTACATTATTTTGATACTGGCTTGTGTGTCAATGCAGTGAGATGTACATGCTTTGAGAGAGATTTTATACATTGTTATAGGTATTGTTTATGATGACATGATGTATATGATGATGATGAATAGTTTATGATGTATGTTTATGCTTCATGGTGTACATGCTAATGTGGATATTTATGTTCATGCTTATGGTTTATGGTTAATGGTTTCATGTATATGTTTTATGAGATATTGAATTAGTAGCTTAGGCATGTGATGTTTGAAAGATGATTATGATTCTCTGATTTGGTTCATGGATATGAGAGGATGTGATATATATGGGTATATTTCATATTTTAATGTGGTCATAATGACTTTGTTTATGGTTATGTTGATGTTATAAGATGAATTTTTGTGATGTGATACTTAATAAATAGATAGGTAGATGATATATGATATGGTTCATGATGTTTTGATGATTGATTTTGTTGATGTTCATGACGATGAATGGTGTAATTAAAGTTGTTTATGATATGATATATGTCCTCATGATGTTTTAATGGGAGATGGATACGATGGTGTTTATGCTATGATGTGATGTGATGAGATTTTATGTTGTTTTGACCATAGGTAGATATATGATATATGGTTTATGGAGATAGTTCATAATGTTGTGTTTGTTATTTGATATGTGTTGTTTATGATCATGGAGATAAAATGTGAAAATGGTTAAGGATGTAATGAGAATACGTAAAGTAAGTAGATAAAAAACTAAATGTACGGAAAGTGATAAGAATCATGAGATTTATGTCTTCATGAACCAATAAAACATAAGAAAAAAAACATGAGGCCTTTTCATTGGTAAGGAAAAAATGAAACTTGAAGTTGAATTGGCTTAGTGAAAATAATCCTTTTAAATGATTCACATTAGTATTATTATGTTGTTAAACAAGTATCTTTATCATATTGTTTTAGGTAAGCTCATAGTCCCATACATATGATATATTGAGAGAGGATGGGTGAAACTAGAATCTTTGTGTGAAACTAGCATGCCTCTTTTGTAGGCTTTGAAGAGGATAGTATAATCAAGTCGATGCTCATATATAAAGTATAGACTGATTGATGTGGGAAGTCTATTGAGGAGATCCAATTGTAGATTTCTAAGATTATTGATTTTATGAGAGCTTATTGCATCATTTCTCATTATTGTTGTTTTTGCTTATGGGTTTTTCACTACTTGTGATTGTGCTTTAGGGTTGGGTAAGATGATTGATGTGGGAAGCTTCCAATAAATTAATAGATTTGATAAGTGCTTTACTCAACCATAGCTTAAAGGAGTGGTATAAGTTTATATGATTGCTTTAAATAATTTTGATAGTTGTCCTTCAAGGGAGCAATCTACCTTACATTTTTGTAATTTCAAATAAGTTTTTAATAGCCTCCCTTCAAGGGAGAAGTATATGAATGATAAATGACCCATGATTCATTTTTGACTTTGATATTGATTTTTATTTTATTTGATGTTGATTGACATAGAATTGTTTATACATGCTCAAGGGGTTACCTTTATGAAGGCAAAACTAAGAGTACAAGAAGGTTCAATAGGCAAAAATAGGTCTAGGTGACAATGACCATGGGAACCAACGGGAAGTACCATGAGAATCATGCCATTGGTAGAGTTATGGTACCTATAGTTTAAGATTAGGATATTAATGTGATAGATAATCACATGATTCAACTGTAGGTAATTAACCCTAAGAAGAAGGAAAATAAATGTGGTTATAGGGGATGATCTTAAGTTAGACAAATGGTGATTGTGACCCCTCATTAAAAATAGAAAGGATGAATATGTGAATTATTAAGAGGCTCGATTTCTGGTTTACCTTTGGCAGAGGATAAATGATATGCTCCTAATTCATACTTATGGGTTATGATGTAGGGTTGAACCCAATTGAAGGAAAATTTTCCCCTTTTGATTTTTTCCATATTAGTTACATGTTGATTTTCCTTGAGAATGAGATCTCCAATATTTAAATCTTACACTTTTGGGTGTTTGTTATAAGCACACTTGATTTATTATTGATAGCCATAGAGATGGGAAAGATTATGCAAAAGACATTCATCAAGTAGCTCAAGTTGAGCTAAACATGTTTGATGATAATCATCTTCCAAAATAGGGTCACACAAAGATATGCAAAGAGAAGATATTTGGACTTTAAGAGGCAACACAATCTCATCTCCAAACATTAGAGAAGAAGGTGTAGCACTTTTACTAGTTTAGATGCTAGTATGATATGCCCATAAGGTGAAAGGGATGCGCAAGTTCTAATCTTGACTTGAGGTACTAACCATTTTGGTAAGCATGTTGTTAAGGGTTTTGTTATAGGCCTCTTATTTTCCATTTGCTTGTGGGTGATAAGGTGATGAGAAGCTTAGATTAATTCCAAATACATAAAAAATACATTAAACTTGTTTGTTTTTAAAGGATTTGTCATTGTCAGTTATGATCTTATGGGGAACATGAAAGTGGTAGATGATGTGATGAGTGATAAATTCAATAATATTTTTAGCTTTTGTGAAGACAAGACAAATATCCTCCACCTATTTGGTGCAATATTCGATCATGATGATGATATAATGATGTATCTATGAAGAGTGGGGATTAATTTCACCAATAAGGTCTAGAATCCATTGTGAAAAAGTCCAAAAGTTGATGGAAACTTGAAGGTTATGGTTGGGTGCATGGCAAAAATTAGCATGTTGTTGACACTTAACACACTTCTTCACATAATCACAATAGTCTTGGTTAAGGGTAGGCTAGTAATAGCCTAGGAATAAGATGCACTTAACCATAGTGAGTCTACTAAAGTGACCCCCATAGATATCATCATGCATTTCCTTGATAGCATGAGAGGCTTTTGGACCATAAAGGCAATGAAAAACGAGATCATTAAAGTTATGTTTATAGAGGATTCCTCCCATAATGGTATAATGGGAGGTTATTTGAATAAATGTTTGATGGGCATTTTTAGAGAGGCCAGAGGGAACAATGACAAGGTTAAGGTAGTTGAAGGTTTATTGATACCAAAGGTTAGATTGGATCTTCTCCACACTAAAAATGGTTGGAGTGTCTAACTTGATGTAGGAAGGTTTGGTAAGGTGATGGATAATGATTGATAGCTTGGAGTCTAAGGGTTTTGACAGGATTTAGGAAGTAAGAGAAGCCATGGTGTTGGAAATTTTTTTGGTAGATCATGGGGTGGTTTGAATATAGTAGTGTTCAAATGATGCTAAGAGTTTTATAACCAATTGTCTATATAGTTGTAAAATATCATTCTAAAATTGGTAGATGCCATTGATTTGATTGACCACAAGTTGGGAGTCACCAAAGATGTTGATTGTTTTGACTTCTAAGGCTAACATGGTTTAGAGACCTATTACTAAGGCTTCATATTTGGCCACATTATTGGTGCATTCAAAGTAAATGTTAAAAGAGAGAGGAAGTGGGTCATTGATAAGGTGGATAAGGATGATACCAGCTCCCCTACCATGCTAACATTTAGAACCATTGAAGAACATGGTTATGTGATTGGTGAAATCCACTTGGGATAGGCTTGTGATAGACTCATTTGGAAATTCAAGAGGAAGAGGTTGGTTGTCTGTAAGGGGTGCATTGGCCAATTGGTCACCAATGACTTACCCCTTAATTGAATTTTTCTAGAGGAACACAAGGTCAAACTCAACTAAAATCATGAACCACTCGGCCATACACTAGTTTTGGTATGGCTTGGAGTGCATATACCTAAGTGGGTTGGTATTGGTTATGATAAAATGTTTGTGGTTAAGAAGGTAGTGGTGAAGTTTTGTGGCCACAAAGACTAGGGTGAAGTAAATTTTATCGATATGAATATATTGAGTTTGATAGTATATAATGGTGTAGTTTATGTAATAAATGGCTTTCTCTATGTGTTGTTTGTCCTAATGGGCAAGCATTTCCCCTAGGGAATAGTTAGTGGAAGAGATATAAAGGTATAAAATTTGGTCATCCTTAGGGGTGTGAGGAAAGGTGGAGATAGAAGGTACTCTTTGATTACATCAAAGGATTTTTTATATTTAATATTCCACTTGAAATATGTATCCTTTTTCAAGAGGTGATGGAAGGGTTGACACCAATCAAAGAGCTAAGAGATGAAGCAGTGAATGGATTAGAGAATCCCCTATAGACTATAGAGTTACTTAGGATTGGTTAGAGGTAGCATCTCGAAGATGGATTTAATTTTGGCTAGATCCACTTTGATTTCCCAAAGGGAAATGATGAAGCCAAAGATTTTACCTGACAAGACCCCAAAAATACATTTCTTGGGATTGAGATGGACATGATAATGGATAAGTCTCTCAAAGATAATTTTGAGAATAGATAAGTGGTCCTTATGATACTTAAAATTTCCAAAGAGGCCATCCACCTAGTAAAATCATCCTTTGGGTAGGTGAGGTTAGGGTCATAAAAGTCCACATAGATACATTGTCCCCCTATGGCTTTAGTGATAGGAAAAATGTTTGAAACCATTGGGGATAATCAATGGGTTGAATTAAGTCAACAAAGAGGAGGTGTTGAAGCTCTTCTTTAACTAGAAGAGCTATGTGAATATGCATTAATCAAAATTTCTGTTTAAAAATATTGGGTTCATGATTGGTTATGATGTTGTGGGTGGAATTGGCTAGGTTAATACCAGGCATGTCATCATATGATTAGGCAAATTTAATGCTACAATCCTGAAGGAAGGTAGAGAAGTATTGAAGATCCTCATTGGTGATATTTTGGACATGTTTGATAGGATGAGGGTTTCCCAAAGTGCCTAAGTCAATATCCATAGTGGATTTATTTAACATGGTTGAGGTTTTTGGAGGTAAGGATTTATAGATGGAGGAATCAGGTGTACCAAGTTAGGTGAGAATAGAATCATCATCCTAGCACTAAAAAATGTTTATGGTAGGAGAGTCCTCTCTTAAAGTTTAGGATGGGTTAAATGGATGGATAAGGGTTCCCCTTCCTTTTGATAAGTCAAGGGGTTGAGGGTGATCATGTTACCCTTAGAGAGTACCATTCTTAGGGAGTTTAAAAGGCATCAAGGGTGAGGAGGTGGTACTCTACAAGGGTAAGGCATTGGAAGGTAGGTTATAAGGGATCAATTGTGGGTATTTGGTCCACATGAATATATGAACTAGTAGATGACTTTGAGGAAGGGGAAATAATGGCTTCATTTCTTGTGTTTGAGGGCTTGGTGGTGGATGCTTTAGATGTTTTTGTCAAGGGTAGGAGGACATCATTAGGTTAGTAGGTAATGTTATAAGCTATAAAAGGCCTTGGGTTAGATTATATGGTAATAACCTGACCATCATCTTTGAGCTTGGAACAATGATGGAGGGTAGAAGGTATACAAACCATAGAGTATATCTAAAGTCTCCCTAGTAGAACATTGTACTAAAATTCACATTCAACCACATAGAAAAGTTAAAGGAGCATGTGAGGTCCTAGATGAATGTGGAGGATAATAGATCCCAAGGTAGTGGTCATAGTGTCATTAAATGATCTAAGGATGGAAAAAGTTTCAGACATGATATTTTCCTACAATATGAGTTGGTCATAGGCATGGGAAGAGATGATATGGGAAGTCCTATAAATGCCTCTATAGGTTAGGAGTCTCCTGGTTTGACCTTAATGGCTTGCATAGTCTCTATCATGGCTTGACAATGGTGAGGTGAGGTGGAAATGAGATCATAGAGGCTCATATTAGTTGGGGTATAGTGTATTTTCTTAATAATGACCCTCTTAATGGATTCATAGGGGTTATACTCAGAGGTGCCTATGATGGTCACATTGGGCCTAGCTAAACACAAAGATTAGGATCTAGTTTAGTTTAGGGTGAAAAGGTGGGTATGTCTATGTAATGGACACCTTGGCCTTCCCTTTATCCTATTTTTGTGATCATGTGACCAAATTAATGATGTGGATAGAGGGGAAATATATTATAGGAGGTTGGGTAGGTTCCTCATCACTCTGAGGTGAGAGTAGGGGATTAAGCATGCTTTTAAAAATGGCTATTGGGTGTGTTGTTAAAGGGGTCAAAGGAAGTTCATCTAGTAATAGGTGATATTCCTTATAGATTTGATGGATAATGTCCTAGAGACCTTTGTCATTCTCCATTTCATGCCTAGGTGTCTTATGATAGGAACAAATTTGATGGTCATTATACCAAGCTAGTTTTGAACCAAGAGGATCGAAAGGTCTGATAAGAGGTAAGGTGAGGCAAGAGACTTGTGATAACCTTTGAAAAATTGTTGTATAATATTCAAATAGAGGTGGAAAATGTCTAGAGGATGTGATTTTTGTTGGTAAGATGGGTGTTTTAGTGATAATTGGTTTGGTGAGAGGGGGTTTAGGTAAGTTGGTGTTTTTAGTGAATGTTTTTGGTTTGGGCATGCTAGTGGTTGGAGTGTTCAAGGTTAATAGTCTATCCTTTGGTAATTTGGGAACAACTAACCTATTAGATAGTAAGTGGGTTGGTGTAGCCAAAAATGGTGACTGGCATATGTTAAAAGGTTCTTGTTTCTCAAGAAAATTTGACGGATGAGGTCCCAAGATTAAAGGTAAGGTAGAAGGAGGTAGATTCCTAGCCATATGGCCTTTCAATGGTTTCACCTCTTTGGTTGTTCTGGTTTGAGGCTTTAGTATAGGTTCATATGTGTTTAATTCCACTTTTAGAGATGAGAAAGCCTGAATTCCACTTTTAGAGATGAGAAAGCCGAACTCTATGTAAGGAAGTCACCAAGATTTGTGAAGGGTTTGGTTCACTATTTGATTACTTAAGATATTATTGCCTTGGTTGATTGAGAGGGTGAGGGGTTGGCAAAATTTATAAATGGTTTAAAAGGGGGTGGAAATGATAGATTGGCTAGTTAAAGGTGTGACAAAAGGTTAGGGTTTGTTGATGTAAGGGATCCCTAACTATTTATAGAAATTAGTTTGATCCATATCTAGTTTTAAGGCAAATTCTAATTTTTGAACTAATGTAGAGAAAGGTTTGTGTACCAGTCTTGATCCATGGGTAATAGATGTAAAGGATAGACTCATAAGATAGGGAAGATGGGTGTTAGTTTTGTCCTTTTCCTCAAGTGAGGGATGTAATGTTGAAATAGGTAGTTTTTACATGAGAGGTGTTGGTGATGAAGTTTCTCCTTTAGGGATAATGTCTGTAGGAGTAGTGGTTTATTTGGTAGTTAGGGGAGATGGTGAATTAGTAATAGTTATTTGCTTAGATATGCTATTCAAGTTGGTATTTAATGATTCCAAAGCCTCTATGAATGAAACTAGGGATAAATCAACCTCCTTGGTTTGGGTCTCTAAAGGAGGGGAGGGTGACTCCACCACCTTAGTAGATGAGATGGGGGAGGAGTCGGTAGATTGGATGCTTGAGTCTTCATGTATGAGTGTATCAAGGACCATGTTAAGTGTATGGGCATCATGGGAGAATTATACATATGTGTCCTTAATTTTGGTAGGGGCATGGTTTGAAAAAGGTTTCCTAAAGAGATCAAGAGCTTGATTTTAGGGGGCATTGGGATTATCCAACACGAGTTCCCCCTTGTCAATAAGGATTTAAACAAAATTATTGAAGGTATTACGTCAGTTGACATCATGTATAATTACCCAATGAAAATCAAAAGGGTCATTCTCATTATACTAAGAAGGTGCATGATGAGAAGAATCAAACTATTGAGGAGGTTTGATGGGGAAAAGCTGTATGAGGTTAAATTTTATTAGTTTCTACAGAATTGAGGCATATGATTATCCATGTGGAGTAAACTATTTTTGGTTGCTTTAGTTTGGGTTACATGTATTTTGGTTAGAACGATTAGGAGGGTTTTACTTATTGACATTCAGTGGTGGGATAGTTTTAAGGATAACTACATTCGTAGTCCCCTTGCTCTTGGTCCCAGTATTATCTTGATTTCCTATTTTGTAAGAGGAGGTTTCATTGGTCTTAAAGGTATATTTATTATTTCATAACTTTAGTTTACCCTCATTTATGACTTGGTTCTCTAGTTTACATGCCATGGTAAAAGCTTCATCAAAAATTTTAAAGCTTTGGATTCACCATGTAGAAGATACATGCTTGGTGCAAGCTTGAGTGAAAAGCTCTATAAGTTCAAGTTGAGGCAAGGAAAATTAAATCTAATTAATCAAGCTTCTCCAATAGGTGATGAAATTGGAAATGGACTCATCATCAAATTATCTAATGGAATAGAGGTCGATGATAGAGACCTTATTCAAAATGTTAATGGAATAGTAATCTAAGAAGCCCTAATCTTGTTGGGTAAAAGAAAAGATTGAATTCTTAGTGATCACACTATACCAATCAAGTGTTAGGCCAGATAAATACATGGGGAAGGTATGAAGGAGAATGGCATGATTGTATATAGAATACCTAAGGTGTTGTTAGGGTATTCCTTGATCTAAAATTTGGTAAATTTTAGAAGCTTCCATTGAGGAGGGTAAGGTTTGATAGGAACATAGGAATGAATAGGTTCATTACAAATCTGATCATAGGGCATGATGTTATGAGCCCCTAAAATGGATGACTCAAGGTTTTTCATCTTGTTCATGAGCATCTTCATTAGGTTGGTTTGAGGTGATGTACCAAAAGTGTTCTAAGGTGGATAGTGTGGTTGGGGTTGGGTAACATATTGCTAATTATTTAGTGATCGAGGGGTTATCATATTTTGAAATGTGGATGTTAGATTTGGGTAGATGAAATGTAAGGGTAGGTAAGTACTAGTGGTTGAGTAGTGAGAACATACCCTTGTGGGTTAGGTATCTATCCTAGGTTTGGTGCAACAAGTACCTATTGAGGGATTCCTGTAGGTTGAGGATGAATGTTAGTCGGGTTAGTGAAAAGGGGATAAGTAGTAACCTTCATACTAATAGGTGGTAAAATTGAAGGGATAGACACTGCTAAGCGTAGTAAAGGGTGTTGACCAATGGGTTGGGTTTGATATAGGGAAGGTTAGTAGTTATAGTGGTAGGTACTATAATAATGAGTGGAGTGTGATGGGTTAATTTTTGGGTTGTTCTTAAGCTAGAGGAATCATTGGTAGGGGAAAAAGGTGTAAGGGTAGCAGTTGGTTAGAGAGGTTGGTTCTCAACTATGGCATCAAAGGGTTAATGGATGAAGATGCTAGAGTAGCCAAAGGTTGGGTAATGACCATGGAAATAGGATCACCCCTCATAAGGTGGTATGGTATGCCATAAAGAGGATCCTAAGATGGAGTTGAAACTAGGGCATGGTGAGGGGAGGTGTTGAGGTAGTGCTAGAGGGCAAGTAGATTGTTATCCAAAAAATTGGTATAGTCCATGTATTTATGGAAAAATACCAAAGGAAAAAGTAGGGATTCCTAATGGATGAGGTGAGTCTTATACTTAAAATATGAACTCCATAGATGAGGAGGTAGAAGAGGTTGATTTGAGTGATACGTTCTACTCTGCTAGGTCTTTTCGCTATTGGTGAGTGAAAATCATGCAAGAAAAGGGGGAGAAAAAATAAGAATAAACTCACCGATAAAATAGGAATAAGATAATAAAATGATCAAGGTAATCAAGGCACACAATATAAGGTAAGTTAATCCTAGAGGTTAGTTTTAATATTAGTTTTGGCTTATGCCTTAGTTTATGAGAATGTGTGATAGAAATTGGCTTATATATAAGGTACTATATAAGTAGTTTATGGTTGGTTTTAGGTTGTTAAGGTGCTCAAAATAATTTTTATTGGAATTTGATATGTGGCTTGGTATTAGGGCTTACTCCCTCACTTCACACACCACAGTGATAAGGGTACCAGGTGATTTTCTAGTGTATATCAGATTCTAGAGTTTATACTCAACTAGAGAGCTAAGTGGGTTATCCCCTTGGTAATGACCTCGAAGTAGGATTGTCAAAAAAGGATAAGGTGACTAATAGGTGATGAAATATTAGTTGGGCCTTGTCTCTAATTTTTTATTGTTTAATTTATGAAAGTGGATAGGCTAGTGTGTGAAATAAAAGTGGTGCTACGATAAAATTATTGTTCTTTAATTCAAAGTAAACTAATGTTAAAATCAAGTAATAGATGCAATTGATTTTAAGCCAAAAATAAATTTTAGTTTCAATTATGAGCATGGATAGAGATAATAACATAGAAATTCAAAAAAAAATTGAGTAGAGACTCTCGGTCCCACTGGGCATGCCAGAATGTTTCATGTAAATTTTTACTTTAAGTTCTAAGAAAGAGAGAAAAGAAACTCGATATGGGTATGGTTGAAAAACCTATTTGTTTGTGCACATGTTGAATCAAAATATTGTGAAGAGATCCTCTTTGGATTGGGAAGAAGACCTACATATAATAAAGCACAAAAGCAAACTTGTTCATTAGATAGATAATTGAGTGGATTCCCTAGTGATAGCTAGATCTCATAGGTGAGAGCTTCATTAGGGGTTGTTAATCCACATGTTTTGAATAATTAAGCTCAAAAAACCATAAAGAAGGTACTTTCATCAATAATCAAAAGGTATTAAAATTGAACACAAGGATGCCTGCTTGGACAAAGATTATAAATGATCAAATTATTGAGAAATCAATTAATACTAGTGCTAAGGGTTTGTGATATTCTTCAAAAAATATGAAAAGGTTCTGTAGACAAATAGGAACATAAAAAACTAAGTTTGGTTGAGGGTAGATGGGTGATAATAGTTTTTTTATTTTTCACTACCATAGTGACCATCAATGGTTAGGGTAATTATTGGTGGTTAAGGTGATTATTAGTGGTCAATCTGAACATCAGTGGTTGGGAAAACTATCAAAGGTTGAGTCAACCATTGGTGATTACTGTGTGAGTTATGGGTTGTTAAATTGCTAAATAACATGATCTAAAAGATGTATTCTAGGAGATGGGCAAGGGTTGGGCTAGTTTCAAAATGGAAAAAAGTAAATGAATATTAAAAATAAGTACTTGTCTAACCAGATGTTGATTGGGTGAGTGGTTGAAGTACTTAACCTATTGCTGGAATCTAGGTTGAACCTGATAGATTAATGGTACTTGAGAACTTGGTTGAGAGGTGATGGTGAGTTAAATCTCAATATAAAGTCTAAATTGTTGTTGTTGATGATGATGATGATGATGATGATGATGATGATGATGATGATGATGATGATGACACTAATTGACTTGAAAAATAACACTCCTAAATCCCTAAGCTCCTAATCATTATTGTAGATGGATTTGACCCCCCAGGCTCTTCTCTTATAGGAACAAGTAAGAGGTGGAAGTCAAGGTGCAACTAGGCCATCTAAATATAACTTGTCCATGCAAAGGCTCACAACAAAATTTAGATGAATTATATTTATAAAGGTTCCATGGGATCTCAATTAAAGGTTGCTATCATTTAGAGTTGTTTTTTCACACCCTTATTCTATGGATTATAGATCAGATCATATAGGTATCTAAGGAAACTATGGATTACACTTAAAAATCTATATCAAAATAAAAGACTTACTCACACTCAGAGAATTGAAACAATTTACCTAATTTCATGAAATTAATGATATTTTATAATTATCCAATAGTTATTTTACATTTTAAAACTATCATACATTAATAATAATAAAAAGAATTATCTGTATATTTTACACACTTAAAATTCCTAAATCAAACACCAAAGAAGATAAAACACATCTAATTACATAGAATTATAATGGAAAAGCATTGACACATTTCATGAAAATCAAATAAGACTTTTTCATGTATTGATATTTTTTTTGAAACATGAATACGAAAGGATTATATGTATAAAAAGGTTTGGGGAAGGGTTTCCTCATCCCTCAAATACATTAAATATTATTATTTACATGTTAATAATTAGAATGTGGGTTATAATTATTATAAATCTTGCATGTAAATTATAGTTGATCATAACTATATTTACAAAAGTAGACTTGATTTGACATAATAGTGAAATGTGTGTATGATTATAAAAGGTTTTAATTATTACATGTATATGTTACATGCAAATAGACTCAAGTTATAAAAAATTAACTCTCCATACAATATAAATACAAAATTAACTTGAAAAAACTAAAGCTGAGCTAAAGTTGATAGTTACATAGTTGAATCTAAAGTAGTAAAAGGAATTGAAGTAGTCAATTGGGAATTAGATGGCAGGGCCTTAACGATTTTCTTAGCCTCCAACTCTTGGTAATGTCTCTAAATAGATCCACATTGTATCTTGATGATGTCCATGTTTAATATAAATGGAATGTGTACTCTACTAACTTCCACGAAAAAGCATGAATGTTTAGCTTTGGAGGCCCTAAACTCCACCTAAAAAATCTCTACTTTTGTAACCAATGTCATAATAAATATTATATAACTAAATTTTTTTAGTATGAACATCATTTTCAATTTATAGAATAACATGAACAATTTTTTATTTTTTAATGACCTATAGATGTTGAATGTGGAGCCCATTTCAACACCCTTAAGGTAAAAATAAAATTATCAAGGCAATTTTAACATATAGTTTTTACTTTCATAAATGGTGGGGCATATTTTTGAGTATGCTAACCACTTCCCACATTTGTGTCACATTTTATGGAGAAGTGGGTAAGGTTTTGAGAGAATCAAGGGATTACGTTTATCCCAAGTGGTTGTAACCTCCCTTATTTTGTGGGGATATGGTTATCTCCATGGTATGGTACATTTTTAAGGGCTTTTGGAAAGTATAAATATGGGTGAGGGGAAACATATTATGTATTACATTTTTCATCTCATTTTTGAGATTTGTATTCTCTCTTCAATCGGTGTGATTGGATTTGAGGTGTAGCTTAGCATCTCAAGAATTCTAGTGTGAATTCAGGTGGGAGAAAGTTATCTCTATGAGGGGTTTCTTGTTGAGAGTTGTCCTATACTCTTGTTTATAATATTATAGAGAGATTCTTGATGGATGTAGCCCACATTGGGTGAACCACATTATATTAGTGTTGTGTATATTTTCTTAAATTCAAATTTTATTTTATATGTTTATACTACTATGATTTTGATGAATGAATTATATGTTGCATGTTATTGCATAATTAATCACTTATTCTTAATAACTTGTATCAAAGCTAGCTTTAGTGGTTTTGCTAAAGTGGTGAATCATAGGGAAAGATATTAGCTTGAGTGGGAGCTATGGTAGATAATGGTAGATCTAGAGTTAAAAAAATCAATGGATAGAATTTTGGATTATGGAAGATGAATATGGAGGATTACTTATTTTAGAAGGATAATCATTTCCTTTTGATGGGGAAAGTACGCCAACCTTTAGGTATGGATCGGGAAGATTAGAATTTTCTTGATAGGAAAGAATTTGGAGCCATATGGTTGTGATTTTCATCTTTGGTTACCTTCAATATTTTAGAGGAGATGACAATATTTGGTCTGATGAAGAAATTAGGGGAGTTATATGAAAAACCCTCTACCTCTAGTAAAATATTTTTGATGAAAAAGTTATTTAATATGAAAATGTCTCAAAATAGTTTTGTAGCTGATCATTTGAATGATTTTAATTTAGTTGTATGTTAAATTATATTGGTATTAAATTTGAAGACGAAGTTAAGGCTTTATTGATTTTTTTCTCCTTACATGATAGTTGGTATAACCTAATTATGGATATGAGTAGTGTCATCCTTGATAAGGGAAGTTTAAAGTTTGAGGATGTTATATGTATGATTCTTAACAAGGAAATGTGAAGAAGAGCACCAGGCAATCATATTTAGGGAATGATTTAATGGTGGAAACTAGAGGGAGATAAAAGGAAAATTAAAGGAAACTGTGAAAAGCTAAAAGGTTAGGGAAGATATAAATATAGAGCTATGATGGTGTGATGGCATTGTGGGAAAAGTGGACACATGAAGAAGGAATATTGCGGACTTTAGGACAAGAAGACCAAACATGAGGAGACCAAAGAGGTAAATATGAAAATAGGTACTATTAATTAGGATTATTTAATTATTTCCTTGGATAATGTTTTTGAATCTTGGGTATTAGATTCATGGGCTTCTTTTCATGCCACCCCATATAGGCATCAATTTACTAATTATGTTCAAGGAGATTTTGGACATGTTTATCTTAGTGATGATGAACCATGTAGTATAGTAGGGAAAGGTTGTGTTCAAGTGAATATGCTAAATGGGAACACATGTCTACTAAAGGATGTTATACATGTCCCATAGTTAAGTTGGAATTTAATATTAGAGGGGTAGTTGGATACTGAGGGTTGTTCAATGATGTTTATATTAGACTCTTGGAAAGATACCAGTGGTGATCTTGTGGTTGAGAGAGGTAATAAATTTGGAACTTTGTATTTGACTAGTAGTTTTGATCACTATAATATAGTTGCTACAGATGGAGATGCAACTTTGTGGCACTACAGGCTTGGTCATATGAGCCAGAAGGGCATGGAGATATTGAAAGACAAGTTACCTGGATTGAAATAGGTTGATTTAGACTTTTGTGATGATTGTGTGTATGAGAATCAAGAGTTAAGTTCTCAAGGGTTGAACCTATGAAGGAGAATAATCTAGAGTTGGTTCACTCAGATGTATGGGGGCTAGCTTAGGTATCTTCTATTATTGGTTCAAATTATTATGTTACATTTATTGACAATGCAAGTAATAAATTTTGGGTTTATTTAATTAAGAATAAATATTATGTGTTTGAAACATTCAAGAGATGGAAATTTTTAGTTGAAAATGAAATAGGTCTCAAGTTGAAATGTCTTAGGTCAGATAATGGAGGTGAGTATTTTAGCAGAGCATTTGATGATTATTTTTCATAGAATGGAATTTTTATGCAAAAGATGGTTCAAGGGATTACACAAGAGAATGGAGTGTTAGAGAGGATGAATATGAAAATCATCGAGTGTGCTATGAGCATGAGGTTACATGTAGGGCTACCCCTAATGTTTTAGGTGGAAGCAATTATCACAATGGTATATCTAATTAATAGAGGACCTTAAATTCATTTAGATGGAGTTATACCTTAGGAAGCCTAATCTAGTAATAAAGTTAATTATTATTTTATTAGGGTCTTTGGATGTGAGTATTTTTTTTATGTTTCCAAGAAAGATAGGACCAAGTTAGAGGCTAATTCTGAGAGATGCACCTTTTTGGTTATGGTGAGGATGACTTTGGTTTTTGGGTTTGGAGTCTTAGAGACAAGAAAATATTATAGTCTAGGGATGTTAACTTTAAAGAAAAATTCATGTATAAGTATCAATTATAGGAATAAGAACAAAAATATTACATAGTGTTGGATGATATTACGAATGGTATGGTATCTAAGGAGATAGTTCAGGAACCTCCTACATAGGAAACCCAAACTCCTATAGTAAGAATTTATTCTAGGGTAAGAAGAGATCTTAAATGTTTTTCCCCATATTTGAGTTATTTGTTACTTATTGATGGTGGAGAACCAAAATTTTTTGAGGAAGCAATGTAGGCGAATGCTGGGAAGAAGTGGGAACAAGCCATAAAAGAGGAACATAATTCTCTCATCGATAACTAGATGTGGGATTTGGTGAAGCTACCCAAGGGAAAGAGAGAATTGTATAATAATTAGGTATATAAAATCAAAGAAGAGGATGGAAGAAGGAAAAGGTAAAAGGCATGGTTGGTGTTCAATGGATTTGCATAGAAGAAAGGTATTGATTTTGATGATATTTTTTCTCATGTTGTTAAGATGACTTCTATTATAACTATGCTTGGTATAGTTGTAGTATAGGATTTACACTTAAAATAATTAGATGTGAAGACTACATTCCTTAATGGTGATTTAGAGGAGGAATTATATAATGAGTAGTCACAGGGTTATGAGGTTGAAGGAAAGGAGAAATTAGTGTGCAGACTAAAAAAGAGCTTGTATGTCTTGATACAAGCTCCATGGAACTAATATAAGAAGTTTGATAGTTTTATGTTGGAACAATATTCCTCTAGGTGTCATTATGACCATTTCATGTATGAAAAGATATTTAAGAATGGTAATTATATTATCCTATGCTTATATCTAGCTGACATGTTGGTTGTAGTAAATAAGTTGTAATAGATTGAAGTACTCAAGAAGCAGCTTGGTGATTCCTTTTCTATGAAAGATTTGGGTTTAGTGAAGAAAATCCTTGGTATGAGGATAAATCAGGAGAGGAAGGAAATGAAGTTGATATTATCCTCGGAAGAGTACGTGAAGAAATTTTTAGAGAGGTTTAGTATGCAGGATGGTAACCCAATTGGGACTTCTTTGGTAGGCCATTTCAGATTATCAAAAGAGCAGTGTCCCAAATTAGAAGATGAAAAGTTAAAGATGTAAAAGGTACCTTACTTATTGGAATTTGGTAGCTTGATGTATGCTATGGTTTTTACTAGGCCATATATTTCCCATGCAATGGGAGTAGTATGTAGGCACATGAGTAATCTAGGTTATGATCACTACCAAGCAATGAAGTGGATTTTTTGATATTTGAGAGGAACCATGGGTACAACATTGTGTTTTGGTGGATAAGACACCACTTTTCATGGTTATGTGGACTCATATATGGTTGGGGATGTTGATAGTAGGAGGATTATGATAGGTTATGTATTCACTATTGGGGATACAATAGTTAGTTGGATTTCTCAAATATAGAAGGTTATGGCTTTATCAACCATAGAAGCTGAGTATGTTGCTACTAAAAAGGATATAAAGGAGATGATTTGGTTAAAATAGTTATTAATGAGTTTTAAGATTTCATATGATATTAAAAGTGTTATATATTTAGCTAATAACTTTGCTTTCCACTCAAGGATGAAGCACATATAGTTGCAGTATCATTTCATAAGGATAACTTTGGAGGAAAACATGGTAAAGCTAGAAAAGATACATATGAGCCAAAATCCTATAGATATGATGACCAAGGTAGTGAAATTGGAAAATTTGAGGTTATGTTCCACTTTGGTTGGTCTTCGTGAAGATCATAGAGGAATGTTAAATTTTGTTTGAGGAGAAATGAACTCCAAGCGAGAAATTATTGAATGTGGAGACCATTTCAACACCCTAAGGTAAAAATGAAATTATTGAGGCAATTTTAACATTTAATTTTTACTTTCACAAATGGTGGGGCATATTTTTTAGTATTATAACCACTTTTCACATTTGTGGTATGTTTTTTGAATAAGTGGGTAAGGTGTTGAGAGAATCAGGGGATTATGTTTATCCCAGGTGGTTGTAACCTCCCTTATGTGGTGGGGATATGGTTATCTCCATGGTATGATGAATTTTATAAGATATTTTTAAAATTATAAATATGGGTGAGGGGAAACACATTATGTATTGCATTTTACATCTCATTTTTAGCTTCTTATTCTCTCTTTGGATGGTGTGATCAAGTTTGAGGTGTACATTAGCATCTCAAGAATTATAGTGTGAATTAAAGCTGGAGAATGTTATCTCTATGAGAATTTTCTTGTTGAGAGTTGTCTTGTACTCTTATTTATAATATTATAGAGATCTTCTTGGTGGATGTATCCCATATTAGGTGAACCACATTATATCGGTGTTATGTGTGTATTTGCTTAGATCTATTTTTTTTTTCATATGTCTCTACTACTATGATTTTGAGATATGAATTTCATGTTGCATGTTATTGCATAATTAATCACTTATTACTAAAAATTCAAGTCCTTGGTCTATCTCTTTCCTATCATATTCAATCCCTTCATGTAGTTTTATCAAAGCCTTCATTTGTGTCTTATAGTAGGATTTGAAATATTCATTGTAAGGAGACTCACCTAGCCTCCTATTATTTCTCTTAGATAAAGAGAAAACATCATGCCTCTCATCTAAAATTATACCTATTCCAATGTCATCTTCAATTTTCCTATTCTTAACCCATTTGATAGTCCCTATGGATTTTTCAAAGACATAAAGTACCATGGGAAGATCTATTATCATTATATTAGGATTTTGGGAAGCTTGGGCCTCCAAATCAACTACCCACAAAGGAATCACTAATTGGGTAGAGTTAATTAGCTGAGTGTCTTGAGTAATAGTCTCAACTAGCAGGTCCCCTAAATATTACATTAAAGCCTATGCTTATAAGGGGTCAAGTAAATATGGCCAAATGATTTTATACCAATCAATACCAACAAACTAGGGAATGGGATGAACAATCTATAAAAGTTTCTTATTTCTAGATTTATTCACTAGAACAAAAAAAGTGGAATGGGTGGAACTAGAAGAAGGCAATGGCAATCCTAGTTGGGTGGAGGATACATGTAACTATTCAATTGCCACAACCCCTTTAATTTTATTGAATTTAACCTTGTTAGGATTAGGAGTGATAGGGGGAATGGTGATTGAGGTGAATATAGTGGAAGAATAAATAGTAGGGGCTAGAGAAATAAGTCCAACACTATAAATAATTGGACTTGTGGAAATAATATAAGTATCAATAATAGGATCTAATACAACAACAATGGTAGGAGAAATAATAGAAACCAAAGGGTCTATAGAAAAAATAGTGATTAAATAAATTAAATGAGTTACTCCTTACTTGACTTGTCACCCTCAAGTGGTGATTTCCCTTTCAATCCTTTAAAGCTAAATACTTTTTCCTTATATAGTTATTATATATCTTCTTCATCCTCAAGTTCCTTATTGATGGAAATTTTTCCATTGTCTATTGGGGCCTCTTACAATGAATATTTATAAGTTGTATCCATAGGGGTTACAATGGATTTAAGTTTCCTTTTGTAATAAGTTATAGTCTTAATAATAAAGGGGGAAGTATATTGAGTGGATGAATAAGTAACCTCCACAATTATAGTATATGGAACTAAGTAGGAAATATGGATGACTTCATCTTCTGTATATAAAGAATCTATACAAATTGGTTCCTTTTGTCCACCTAGACCATTGATAGTAGCTAGAATTTCTTCCACTTCTTGCTCTTGCTTCACATACCTCATTATAAGTGGTGGTGCATGAGATGGTCCTTCTTAAGATAAACTTGAAACCATTGAACTATCCTCCAAGTAGGTTCCTCCTTACTTATTGCCATCACCATGGGTTGTGGCTGAGAAGAGCTTCCTTGGTATTGAGGATGCTAGGAACTATGGGAAATCCAATAGTCTATAGTTTACCATATTGTAGGAGGAGGAAGCCTAGTGTGTGTATAAAAAATTATTATGAAAGGCTCTCTCTGAATAATCCTAAAAATCTCCTTACTCAAACAAGATGCCTTCACTCTCTCCAAAACTTTGGCATCATCTTTTTCATTTATAAAAATAAAATCATGGTCTTAAGGCTCACATTGGTATGGGATGACAAAGCCTTGGATATGATTTTATATTATGCCTTGGGGATACCAATATATATGTAGTAGAGAATCTAATGACTAATACTCTTTGTTCTTACCAACTTCTCCAAAGTGTTTCATGATGGTATATCTCATCTAGTCTATCATTAAGGAGGAACCATGAAATAATCCTCTATTCTTTTTATTCAAGTTTCTATCTATACTCCATCATAGCTAATAGACCATCTCCTACTTAGATATCTTTTTAGGGAAAAATTTGGGGAGTCATAATGGATCAACCTTATTTCCCATGACCAGATCACCATGTAGTTAGGGTAAAGATAGAAATCCCCCCTGAGCCCTAATGTCTTATTAATGATCTCTATTACTCTTAGCAATGGTTATTAATTAATTTCCATCCATATTTTAGGGTAGACATTCTCAATAATCCTAAATATATTCTTCATATACACATATATGTAGAGGAAATAAGAATAGTTACATACCCTATTTTTTTATAGAGTTTAGGGCTAAGATATAGAGTTATCTATTATGTAAGTAGTTGGTGCTCATGATAGTGTCTAGTAGAAATGGAATCATGTATAAATGGCCACCTATGGGCCTCTTATCCTTTTCAAACATCTACTCTTTTAGACTTGAACTAATTATCTCCCCTAATGCAAAGGTTAGCTTAGAAATCATCATCAGGTCCAAAAATGGTACCCACTCTAGATGGAGATAGTGGATATTAGGGTGACCATACAATCTATTCAACAATGTCATTTTAATGTTTATACCCATCTATAACTTGGCACTTGGCATTATTTCCTTGGATTTGAGAGTGACAACCTATATAAGAGTGATCCATTTCCTTAAAGAAGTTTTAATAATGGTTTTCTTTTCCTGCATCTCCACCTGGTGTCCACCAAATATAGCATCTAAAATTAGAAGCTAGAAATACCTCTGAAAGGAATCTCCTAAGATAAAATAAATGAACATCATGTGGATAAGGTGGTGTAGGAATCCACCTCTAATCACCTTCATAATAAAAATTCAGTCTCACAATAAGACAATGTAGGGCATCACTTTAGGATTTGACACTATAAAGTGTAACTGCCAAAATTTTAATTGTAGTATGTTACTAATTGCTATTATTGGGATATCAATACTTCTTAATGTGAATGAACATCTACATCCTTGACTATGTCCTAAAGAGATGAATAATTAAAATATTCATTATTAAACATAATCAAATCAAAAATAATGTTAGTGTACTCCATAGAGTCTTTGATAATGAATTTAAAAGGTAGAAAACCCACCTGAATGCCTTGGATTAAGAGACCATTACTACATGCTTAAATTATGTGATCTTCATGATAATTTGACTATGTGTTGGCTTATTGGAATAAATTCATAATAGAACATAGATAGTTAGGGATTAAATTTCTCTTTGGATTTCAAGTTCTCATGATTTAGTTATTAATCAATAAACATGATGTATTTTTATAGTTTGATGATATAGCTCTAAGTCAAAGATTTTAATTCTAGTTTATATGCCATTAATGTCTAATTTTTCTAACCTTTACTCATTTAATTCAAATTTTGTCACTTCACTTTGGTGGGTATGCCATGTAGGATTTCTATACATTATTAAAAAAATGCCATACTATAGCCTTGGACAAGTGTCATCTAGTTATTAATTTCATGTAATACCAACTATGCCACATATTCTACCTTCATATGTTAGGTGTTGGGTATTACACATGTAGGCCCCACTTTAACACTTGGTATCCTTCTCACTCTCTTAGGACATTTGATAGTTTTGATAGGCAAATGGTCCATAAATTTTAGGCTCATGATTTTTTGGTTATGCAACCAACATGTCCTTAGTTATTATAGGGTCCTACCATGTGGCTTTTCTTCACTCTTACATTACTTAGTTTGGGTATGTATGCACAATGTTGACTATTCTTTTATATATGAGGAAATATTTTCCCATATGTCATAATATTTATTTCCCAATCTCTAAAAAAATACAAGGTCTACATGGACTACCCAAGGGCTATGATGAAGTGATATTTTTCCACACGGCATCATATCACTCACTTTTTTGCCTGAGGCTCTAACATCATCATTGGGCCTACATAGACCACCCAAAGGATATGGAGTAGAGGGATTTCACCACACAAAATCATCTTTATCACCTAATTTATTGGAGTCTCTACACTTTATATTACATCTCTAAGATATAAAAGTAGTGGAATGAAACCATAGAACCTGTGACAAAAGAATTTCATGAACACAACTTCTATAGCACAAGTTTTGAAACACAACTTCTAAAAAAAATATATTGAATGAATTTTTTTGAAGCATGGAAATTAAAAAAAAATTGATAAGTGTAAAATATGTGAAGGTAAAGTCAAAATAAAAGATGTGAAAACACATTTTGAAGATGCACAAGTTTTGAACAAAAGTCACAAAGACCACATTTCATGAGCAAAAGTTGTGAATAAAATATTCAAATTCCAAATTCTACCAAAAAAAGTTTAAAACAAACTATCTAAAACCCA
This sequence comes from Torreya grandis, assembly GCA_037957365.1. NCBI lineage: Eukaryota > Viridiplantae > Streptophyta > Pinopsida > Cupressales > Taxaceae > Torreya > Torreya grandis. Next base: position 513,955 of record JARHVA010002164.1, read on the forward strand.
AATTATATAAACAAAAGTTTCAAAGAAATTTTTTGATGAACACTTTTCTTAAAGGAAAAAAGATCTAAAGGATCAAAAATGTAGAAATCTAACTTCACAAACAAAAGTTCTGAAGACAAAAAATATGTGACAAACAAAATTGGAAGAAAAAGTCTAAAACCTATTAATCATTGTGCATACTATTAAACATTATACATATGAAAAAAATGTGAATAATAATAATAGGTTAGTCTAAATAAGTCACATAGTGGAAACCCAAATAATAAATAAATTATCTAATGCACTCTTATTAGTCAATAGTCATTTGTATAAAAACTATTAAAGCTTTAGCCTACTGAATAAACTTATAAATGCCAATGCAAAACCATTTCAAAAATAAATATACCTTTCCAAATTCTAATGGCTCCCTACTCAGGAAAATAAAAAGAGTCAAGATGTGTTGAATATAAAATAAGGTTTAGGAGTACACCTATGTGTGGATGTAATTTCCTTGCCTATTATCAAGTTGATTTGAGAAATATGTATCATTGTAAGGATATAAAACTAAGATTAGGATAAATATATATAGATATTTAATTCTCATATATATAAGGAAATAAAGAGATAGATAGAGAAATATTAGAATGCCTATGCCCCCAAATTTGGAGTGCAATTGAGTTACCACATGACAGTTGAGATTAGCTCAATCATGTAACCCTATTATACTTATAACCTAGTGAGGTTGGATGATACAATTAATTACAACCTAAAAACTTGGTATTGAGTTATTTAATCACCTCAACCATACCCAAAATGGAACTAACAACTGTAATAGATTGGTTTAATAAAGTCTTTATAAGTCCTCAAGGTATCAATATGAACAAAGTATATGGTGTGGTAATAGTCCATAAAATAATTTTGTAATATAAAACTAATTTACATTTTGTAATTTTAGGCACACATTACATAGAATATACACCTTAGATATGTATCATGTTAAAATTATTTATAACAATGGTACTAATGTATAAAATTCTAACACAACTATGAATTTTAATAATATAACTATGCTTTGGCCAATTCAAAAAATTATGTAAGTGTGGATATCATGAGTCCAAAGAATGCCACCACTATATATGGAGAAATTTGAAAATTGATATAAGTACCAATGTGGAGAACATGTTTACAAAACATTCCCTCACTATAATCTAAATATTATACAAATTAAATAGGTATGGAGAACATGCTTCCAAATCATGACCCCACTGAATATGAGAATTGTGCCAAATGTGAATAAGTTTTGAAAACATGTTTCCAAATCATTCCCCCACTAAATTTGAAACTATGAATATGTGAAATCCATGCCTATATGACATACCCATACTAAATCTAAAAATTAATATAAGTACCATATACTGAATGAGTGTGGACAACATGCTTCCAAAGCATGCCCCCACTAAGTCTATAAATGGTGCCAAGTGTGGATAATATGCCTCTATGACATACAATGAATAATATTCCCCTTCCTTTGAGGTGAGGTAAAAATAGTAACTTGGGTTATCTCACCTTTAAAAGGATGAGACGAATGTATAATCTATGAATGTAACCATATAGCCTATAGAAGTAACATTTTAAAGGTAGATATATCATTGAAGTGCATAGAACTAGTGTGATCACATGAAAGCCTAATATACATGATAAGGATCATGGAAATGTCTAGATAGTAACAATAAATCTCAACAAAAAAATCACACACACAAGAGAATTCAAATTCAATTCAAAATACAATGATCCAAAGATACTACAAACAAGGGGCATGTTCAAATATTGCACAATCGAAGGGATGTGAATTAGTCAAATGTTCACAAAAGAAATGATGAAATATTGAAATGTCCATACAATAAATAATGACATATTAAAATTTCAATGAAATAATACATAGGAACAAGGGATACAAGAATAATAACATATTAAAATGCTCAAATAAGGTATTTAATAACAAGGTGAGACACTCAAGGAAGTGCATAAAGTAAAGTACAAGTAACTGGCACAAACACGTCATAGTATCCCATGGATCAAGTGTGTTAGAAAAAAATGGCAAGTTTATAACATATCAAGTACCATATGTAATATATAATTATGGGTAATGTAATTTTTAAGTATATATGTAATCTCAAACATGATAATGTATAATGATCATAGATTCATGTAAACTATGTGTATCAAGAACAAAGAAGTAGATACCCCCAATGTCCATATGACATGATTAAAGGGAAAGACCATTATCAAAAAATAAGAATAGACCAAATATTTCTATATGCCTATATAAAATTCAAATATAACTATGACACACATGTATATGTAGGAGTAACTGAGTATGTTATCCATCAACATGGAACTAACATGTAGATGCCATGGAGCTAATAGAACATGTAGGTGATGAGAGTGTTATTTTTATTTTTTGAATGCTTTTTCTTTTTTTTCTTTTTTTAAGAATTTTTTCATAGGTTCAATCAAGTAGGTATTCATCATCAAAAGGTTTAGGGCCACTTGAAAAGGATTTTAAGATTTTTTTTAATATCAATGTAGTGACAATACTACAAAGTTTCTATGTAATGGTTTAATTAAATCTAATGGTACATATAAATAATCATGTCCATCATGTTGTATGGAAATTTACGTACCCATATTATGAATGTTTACACTCATGTTTGTAGTATCTAGTTCAGCATTGCACTCAACTAGCCATTTTTTTCCAAACTTTAGTTTTAAATGTGGTTCATGTGTTGATATCCATATAGTTGAAGATTCAACACATGGACCAAAATAAATGGTTAACTAAATATATCCTTGATATTCAATAACCAAGGGAGAATATATTATTTCATTATTAGTATATCCCAATTGTGCAAGAAAATTAGTCATGCAAGTTGTATCTTGATTGTTTAGATCAAACTTAAATGGTGGAAATATACCCCATCAAGAGTAGTAATATTTAAATATTCATGATTTTGTCACTTTGAGGAATATTTTCCTTCTAAAATATAGGAGGGTTTTTGCATTTTCCTCATGTTAACATAATATGTATGTGTCCTTAATTTTTATATTTCTAGATGAGGTTTTTCAATGCCACACATTGATTGGTAGTATGGCTAATGATCCAATGATAATTAATAAATGGTACTCCCATTGTAGGTAGTATTCTAATGTCTGATATATGTTTTATACAAGTTAAATAAATCATTATATGCAAAAATAATAGGGATAACATGGCTTCTAGAGTATTATGTTGTGTCTTGACTTGTAAATTTTTTTGTGAAGCCTTATGAGAATACTCCACATTGTTAACATGATGAATTTTAATTTTAACCTTGTAAGGTTGACTTAGTGTTTTTCTCCAAGAGGGGTGTATCAAGTAACAAGCATTTACATGCTCATTTGTTATTTGATATTTCCCCCTTATCTAGACCTAGTTATGCAGATTTTTCAAGTGGGTTTAACTTATATTTGTCAAGACCCATAAGTTCAAATAAGTTATGTGGAAAGAGATCAAATGGATAAAATTTCATTATATCAGCATCACTATCATATTAATATGAAACATGACCATATTTTTGATCAATATTGACTAATTAAAGAAGCTCAAATGTTGGGGGTTATTGCATTTTCTATGGCTATTTTAGTACTAGTTATTTTTCCTTATGAATATGTATGTGTACATTAGAGTTTAGTGCCTTATTTGCATCTAGAGATAAAGGATCCATTATAATTGACTCACCTATTCCATATATATATGGATATGTTCAAGAGCGATGGATTATTTAGGTGCTACCACTATAGGGATTCCTTTAGTTTTAAAATGTATCATTTTGTAAAATTTGAAAGGTTCATCATCAATAGGCATGGATAATAAGGTTCAATCATGTATGAATTTTACACATAAATGAGGTTTAGATGGGATAAATTTGATTAAATGTATCCAATTTCTACCCAAAATTAAATTATAAAATATTGAGACATGACCTAAAAAGTAGTTGAAATTATTTTTGGTTTTAAGGTCACATCCAATGTAATTTGTCTAACTAGAGGACTATGTGAATTATCAAACCCTTTTATGTGCATAAATATGTTTTGAAGAGGATTGGTATTAATACCCAAGGTGGTAAGTAATTATATGATACAAATTTTTAGGATAAATCCAATATCAATGAGCACCCTTCTGATACCTTTTTTTTGTATGGTCACTTATATGAAAAAAGTAAAGTTTTGGTCAATAATATCTTTGGGTGTAAATATATTGTATCAAAGGTGATGAGATTGTTAATTTTCTTGATATCTATCATAATATACATAAAATAAGTGGGCTCAATATCACCTAGAACTTGTCTCACGTAATGCCTCATATAGGATGTTTATATATACATTAGATTGCTTTAAGAGCTCAAAGATTGTAATTTTTGCATGTATATTGATTAGTTGGTCATTGTAATATCTTTTACATTTTACTATTATAATCACATAAAACTGGTATTTGGATTCTAAGAGTGTCATTTGAGTTAACATATTACTAGCTTAGAATTAGACCTATCCTAGATCCTTTGCCACACTTTTCCAATCATTGTGTAGACCACAAACCTAAAAAGTCAACCAAAACATAATCCTAGGACTATATTCTTAGATCCCAACCTAGTTTACTCATTAGTCTACCAAGTGGAAATTATCACCACATTTGGTACACTATAGCCACATGGCACTAGTGTACCTAACTGGGTGATATTGTCTATAGCCCTAACTCTCTTGAATGGATACTTTTTCAAATGTGTGCCCCTCCTAATGTTAGCCTAAGAACATTTTATGATATGCACAAGCTAAAAATATCTATAAATACAAGTCTATTTAACCCTTATTCACTTTATGTAAAATAAATGTAAAATCTATCCAAACAAAAGACAAGTGGACCAAAATTAAGGTATTTGATCCCTATTGTTTCCTAATTCCACATACTACCATCAACAGTAGCCCTAGACCCATATTTCAAATATTTAAAAGCTTAAGCACATTCAAGGCATATAATTCTTCTCTCATTTTATCATTCACTTGCACTTGTATCAAACACTAGGTGGGAAAACTATAATGATCTTGATCCCTCTTTGGAGTATTGGTATGTAGTCAAATCTCTTCATAGTGGGGTGTTGAGGATGTCTAGCCTATCCTAATAATGAACACACAAGTATTTATCATTCCATACTTATAAGGAGGATTAGGGTTTGTACATTAAATCATATTTTCTAGTCAAAATATAGACATTTAGGTTTTGTGTGCATAAGAAAAAGACCTAAAATATGGGTGCAAGTACTCCCAGTAAATAAGAATAGTCTTACAAAGTGGAAATTAGTGCCACATTGAGGACAATACAATAATATGGATACCATCTAGGTGGGGTACTACTATCCAATGAGAAAATATACTCTAGTATCTTATTGATGACACTTAGAACTATCCAAAACCTAATTTGTAAAACCTAAATCATCCATGTCAATAAATTTCTAGATAAGTTTCTATTTAAGCCTATTTATTACTATTTTTAAGAATTCAAAGGAGGTCAAAAGCTATAATAAATCACTACTTAATAATTTCATATTATTCTATTGATTTAGACATCTCAAGCCTTTAACCAAACATAGGATTTACATACTTAAACCCTAAAAAGGCTAAATCATTTGGTGAACCTGACTTACTTTGAATATTGCTTCAAACACTAGTTTATATTTTCCAAATTTTTGTGTAATAAATTAGGGATGCATACCTCTAATTTTTTGATTTTTAGATATCCTAGTTAATTGAATAAATTTCATATTAGGGTTTCAATTTATTTAAATACAATCTAAATTTATTATAAATGAACACTAGATTCCAAAAGACCTAACCCTAGACACACTTAGGGTTTGTATCCTTTTCTATTTATATTTAGATTTAAAATTCATACATCTTATTTATATTCCATAAAATCATGATCATAATGATAGATGAAATTAATAACTTTTTGTTCTGAATTTTAATAATTTCATTTGTATGCTTGTGCCCTTTAATTTGGAATGAACTCAAAAAATACATAAACACATGTATAGATGAGGATTTATATCAATTTAAATAGATGTCATATCTCATATAATGTTATCTTTATCCTATGTGTAATTCCATTGACAAGCAAACCCGTACACACATAGAGGATTTAACACGTAATATACCAACTATGTTTCGAGCTTCAATGTCATATCTTATGTACAAGAAAGAATAGCCTTTTCTTCCTCATCTCCATGAGGGTGATAGTCACTTTCCATCTAACCAAGACCATGTTATCACTCCTCCACAATATGAAGTATCATATAAAATTATCACTAATCCCCCTACTCAACATATTCACACCTCTTCCCTATAGGGTGTGTACCTACATGTTCAAATAGAAACAACTAGGGTTTACACTTGTGAGACTCTACATGATCAACTTATCAATATGAAATAGATAATTATAGGCTTACAAAATCAAAATCAACTAGTACATGAAAATATTACAACATTGGAAAAATAATTTACAAGACAAAGGCCTCTAGGGTAAAATAGTGTAAATCATGTTTATGCATCTTCAACTAGTCAGTTTATGGAAAAAAATGTTACATATCAAAAGATTAAGTTTTAACAAAGTAAATATAAAACTAGTGATTCAAAAATCATTCAAAGGTAAAATAATATTTCAAATGAGACATTAAAGGAAATTATTAAAGATAAGTTGATCAACCTACCTCCTCTACACCCAACAAGGAGATCCATATGTTTTTTTACATATCATAGAATGCATGGGCACCAAATTGATTCATGTTTAGCATTAAAAATTAAAATAAAATAGATCATGTACATAGATGAATCACACAATAACACATCATCCAAATAACATACACTGGAACATCTACCAATTTGAAAAGGGTCAAATTTGGAAACAATAAAAAATGGTTACCAAAGCATAATTCAGAACAATAAAAGGTTGTAAAAGAACAATCACAAAAAGACATAACATGAAAAGAACTTATAAATCAATAAAATCTACCTCTTCAAAATGAGGATAAACATTCAATATGGTATGGATTTGGTCAAAAGTATATACAATAGTATGATTATCATGGTCAATGTTTGGGCAAATAGGCCTAAGGCATCACTTATCCTATTCTAGTTGTTGATAATAGTGGTCAACAAGCTTTGGGATCTATTAAACATCACAAGGCACATTAGTCACTGATACAATTTATCAAGTCAAAACATCTAGATAAAGAATACATGTTATAGAAAGATCATGATTTTAAGTTGTAGAGTTAAAATCATTGTCAATAAATAAGCATTCTCAAATAAGGATTTATATAAAAAGAGCCTCCATGACACCATATGTCTATAATAAGCATAGTTTCAAAGGGAAAAATCAATATCAATATACCAAAGTATAATTTAGAAATTTCAACTCCATAGTATGAGGAAATTCCCTCTAGCATTCCAGGTTATCATGATTCTAATGTTGAATAATATTATGATTTCAATGATGAACAATACTTAGATTACTATTGAAATAACATTCAACTACAACGTAGCAATCAAACTACATGATAGATTACCATTCCTATTTTTTACATAGGTCATAGTGATAATGAGTTTCCCATGAATATTATTGCAATAACAAAAACATACTTAGATTACTATTGCAATAACATACTTCCTTTTCTCTCCCAATCCTTATACATAGTTTATTTTTATTTCCTTGTACATAGTTTATAATCAAAAAATAATAATAGAACATGTGAAAATATAAAAACATTCAGATATTACTTAGAAAATACAAAATTTATAGATTGTATGCATTTTTATGTTTACACTTTTACTACTTTCCAGATATCACATATGTTATCTATATTAGTATAGTTAGTTTTATCATACATAGATGCTTCACTTGATCTTATAGAGTGCTTACATATTACATACAAGACTCCAATCCACTGCACTGATCTAAACATGATATGATAAACCCACTAGGGCCATACACACTAATCCAAGTTTATTTATTTGATACATCCACCCACTTGGGGGCATCTCCTAAATAGTTTCTATAACCAGGTTTTATTTTTACATACTTCAAATTCTAGTTTACGTATTAATTTATATTGATATCTATCATTTTCTACTCATTGTTCTTTTTTTCTTTTACTATCACTAGTTAGAATTAGTATATATGCATCCTATAATCTACATAGATTCTTACTACATAGTTATACATGTTTTCATTTATAGTTATCCTAGATTATAATTGATTGCATTCTCATGCTTCTTCCCTATTTAAGGGAATTTGAATATGCCATTATTCTTTGGATCTATGCCACTTATATATTTGTATGCCTTAGACATGTGCCCATGTCCCTTGTGTGTGCTTTCCTACTTCTATATGAGGACATTTAAACATGTTTTTTTGTGTGGCTCTAAGCAAAATTGCTTGTTACTTGCATATTTAGACATTTGAACATGTCCTTATATGTCTTGATTCTTATATTTATTGACATGTACCCATGTCCCTTGTATTGTGTCCCCTTGTCCTACCTTTTATGTGCCTCATGTGATTTTATGTATGTTTATTTGTATGATTCTACACCATTACACTTTTATTTGACTGTTACACACACACACACACACACACACACACACAAGTTTTTGATGCCATGAAGGATCTCATCTATCTACCCTTCCTACTTGGGTACCATGATAGACATCATGCCCCATCCCCCTAATCAGTTACTCAAATTTGATGCTTATACATTGATTACTTCTATCTTGACACCATCGTGTAATGATATATTACAAGATACATCTTAAAACACTTACTCATGCTTAGACACATTTACATTTTGATGTTATGTTTGTAAATTATATTAGAATATCATGCACATACTCTTACAAACACATTTTGTAGATCTAGTTCTTTTGAGGATACTTATTACGTAGATTTTGAAACTACCCAAAGAGGTGGAACTGATAGGGTTTTATCATAAAGATGAAGATCCTATTGCTATTCAAGGATAAAATTTAGCATGCATGCTCAATTTTAGAAACTATACATAGAGCAAACAATAAAAATAGAGACTCAAACAATAGTTTAGATCACTCAAAAACTAGACAAGGTATAAATTAACACCTAAATTGGGACACTAGAGTCATAGGGAGATACTATCCATTACATGGAACTATCATTGAGTATCCCTAGCTTTAGGATAGTCTAGATTGGATAGACCAGTACTCTAAGTATAATTTAAATTTGCATAGATATAGTCATAGGTATGACAATTATGTTTAGATTTTTCTTAGATACACTCCTTCCATCTCAGATTCATACTAATTACTCAAATTTGGGGGAATCATGCATGACATTATCACTCCTACATTCATTTTAGTTACGCAAAATTAATTATTACACAATTAGTTTAGATTTAATATACTTAGATACTAGCTAGGGGCATGTGCACATCACATAATTTCAATATACTCAGCTACACATAGGTTGATCAAATGGAATGGCAAACTCCATACCATTATCTAAATTGTATACACTTTTTATCACATTCCATGTTGTCACCAAATTCATTCCTTACTCCATCTATAGTGGTTTGCATTCCCAAGTGTCTCAGAGCTACTAAATATACTTGAATGGCTATAGAGCCAACATAAACAGTTGGATTATATTTAGTCAGATACTTTCATAATTTTGTGTATTTTATTTATAAATGCATCTACTTCACATGGGTGGGGAATGATGAATTCATAGCCTACTTATTATCACTCTTGAGTGCACCTTGCTTGAAGATGTGCAAGGACACCCTCAATCTAGTTGATAAAATTGGAACTTCTCATAGTATGGGTGACTCTCTAATGATAAGAACCTCTAGAGATGGTTGTTTCCCTTTAGATTTATCAATTATATCAAATCTATTATGTATTTGTTTTTGTGATTTTGGGGTGAAAAGGGGAAGGAGGAACTTAAAAGAAATTTTAATTAAAAGGGGGTGATACACCTGAATTATCCAAATCCTCTAAAGTTATTGAGATCAATGCATAAATATAATCAATGAAATTTATATTTCTATCCTTAAGAAATAATTTTTCAGTTGAAGGGTTGAAATATCTTCCAATGACCTATAAAAGGTGAGATAGGGAGAGATAGGTGAGGAAGGGACATAAAAAAAGGAGATAAATCTCACTTATACATTGATGCACAATCAAATACACACTATCTTCTATTAAAACTCAAATTTAGAATAAAAACTTCTTTTATTGATAATGGTCTATCTTACAATTTCTCTCTTAGCTTCAAGATTTTTTTAAAATGGCTTGATTAAGCTAATAAATATTCTTCGAAACCTAAAATAGCCTATGTGGAGTTCAAAAAGGGGAACGATTAGTCTTGGTTGATTAACTCAAGATCTAACACCTTTTACAATGTTTAAAATATTCAATAAAAATTTTCACTTTACAAAAATTGCATGCTTCTCAACTTTGGGAAAGGAATTTAGTGGTGGGGACAAGTTTGAAAGATCAATATTTAAATAAACATTAAAATATCTAAAATCCAAATTTCATGCATGAGTCCAAAGTTAGAATATAAGTTTGGAGGTGGGACCAAGTTTGACAAGTCAAACAATCTTGCATGGAATGCTACACCATGCTTCAAACATAAAATCCACTTAAGGTGCTTGAGAGTTGAGTTGGAACAAAAGAACATTCTCCTTTACATGGAAAATAATGACAAAACTTAAATTTATAAATGCATTTAAATATTGGTGAGTGAGAAGTGTATGGAAGCTCCATGAAACAAAATCAAGGTGGTGGTGAAACTCAAATGAACTCCTTAAATAGTCTTTTAATAATAAATTCAAACTTGGTTACTTGATCAATTAAGTCAAAATGACTAGTTAAGCCAAATAAGTCTATTTTTCAAACTTGAACACCATGAAACATAAAAAATAAGCCATGAAATCTGAAACAACAACAAATTACACATAAAAAAAAATTATTCATCATCAAAATTATGATTTTGATGAGAAAAACATCTCCAATTAGTCAACATGCTTGACTAGGCCAATTTTGCATAAATTTATAGTAGACTTGCCATTTTTATTGAGATAATAAGAGAAAATTAGGGATTATTTATAACCAAATTAATATTTTATGATGAATAATTTTTTTTAATATTTTACCTCTAATGATTAGATTCTATTTAATTGTCATGTACTTCATTTTACATGATTTTTACACCAAAAATGTGATTTATGCCCTCAACTAGATAGCTTCATGCATAAAAAACACATGTATGAAATCCTAAATTAGGTTGATTCATGGTGATTTTATTACAAGAAAATCCACTTTTCTCAAAACTAGTTTTTAAGGTGCTTAAGAAGGCTTTGAAGCTGGAACTTCAAACTAATGAGTCATGATGTATAGACCTTGAAATCCTAAACCAATTCCATTTATGTGTTTCATGTTGACCGCTTTGACATCCATGAAAATATTAGACTCCCATGTGAAAGATATGAAAAGTTTCCATGTGAATGAAGCTTGCCTTTGAGAAATTAATTACATTTTAGGCTACCTACGCTCTTAGTGATTATTCATAAAGCACATCCCATAAATTTATATAAATTTTTAATTAATTAAAATTTAATATGTTTCCCCAAAATATTCTAGGAGCATTCAGCCCATCTCCACATGTGGTGAACAAAATGAGCATTTGAACAGGTGGCTTGGAAGGGTGACTAAAATGTAAAAAGTGAAAAACTTCATAAAAATGAAAATTACTCCTCCTTTGTTTCACATAGCTTGAAAAAATAATTATATAACCTATATCAATATATAAAAATACTTTTAAAGTCTTTTTTCCATGAAAAGTCAAAAAGGCCCCTTTTGGCCTAAGTGCCTATTTGCCTACAAAACACTATGTGAGCATAGTTTGCATAAATTTTGGAGTTTTTAAAATATATAGAGATATAATTATGATTTAAAAACATAATTACATTCTTATAAATACTTTACTTGTCACTAGAAGCTTATGAGGCACTCTGGGATGAAGCATGCTCCAATGGTGAACAAAATGAGCATTTGAATAGGTGGCTTGGAAGGGTGACTAAAATGTAAAAAGTGAAAAACTTCATAAAAATGAAAATTACTCATAATTTGTTTCACATAGCTTGAAAAAATAATTATATAACCTATATCAATCTATAAAAAAACTTTTTAAGTCTTTTTTCCATGAAAAGTCAAAAAGGCCCCTTTTGGCCTAAGTGCCTATTTGCCTACAAAACACTATGTGAGCATAGTTTGCATAAATTTTGGAGTTTTTAAAATATATAAATATATAATTATGATTTAAAAACATAATTACATGCTTATAAATAATTTACTTAGCACTAGAAGCTTATGAGGCACTCTGGGATGAAGCATGCTCCAATGGTGATCTTCAACGAATAGGTTGAGGTATGAGAAAAAAAGTGAACATGTTAAATTTTAAAATGGATATTAAATTTTTTAAAATTTTCTCCCAACTCATTATTACCATATGTACAAAATTTGAGATTTTAACTCTACCTGTAGCTCCCAAAATCTTCAATTTTCTCCAAATTTTGACCTTCATGCATAGGCTGTCTGCATTTTTTACTAAGTTTTATAATTTTGAAGGTGAATTTTCAAGTATTTAGAGGATATAAAGGTAAAAATCATCTCAATTATGTAAAATAGTCTCTCTATAGTTATAAAAGAATCTCTACCCTCAATTCCAAGCACAATTTGACCATCAACAAAGCAATTAGGACTCAAAAAGACTATGCTTTAGTGTTCATTGGGTTGTTGATGTATTTTTAGCATTTTTAGTGAATAATTAATCTTATTTAGGTGATAAAAAAACATTCAAATCAAATTAATCCTCTCCATACATCACTACAATGGTAATTTGACTAAGTTCAAGCTTTTAAACCTTAAACTATTCATTAGTTTGTACATGTCCTATAAGTGCAAGCATCATTTAAGTGTATGATTTGAATTTTCATTTACCTTTTGATGAAAATTTCATATTTTTACTCCTTAAACTCTTCATCCATTTAATATAAACAACCTCGTAAGCCATTGTTTACTCTTGTTATTGTTAGCACTCAAAAGACCCTGCATATGGCCATAAGTTTACCATTATTACGTATGATTGTAAGGAACCATTTCACATTATAGACCTTATTGATTTATATCATATTATTCATGCCTATTTGGTAACTATATATACCATTTTAGTCCTAGTATAAACTATCCTTGTCATCAAAAGGGCCTTCTTGATAATGACACAGGTCTGTTGGATTTGATTGGCATTATAGGGGTCCTGTTTCCTAGCTAGAAGGTGCTTTTCCTTTGCCATTATGACTTTGACTGAGATGAAATTTATTTAGTTTTAAATTATTTCATGATTATGATTTTTTATCTTGCACCTCCTAGGATTTCTTTAATGATCCCTTACTTTCATCTTGTAAGTGAACCTACAGGCCTATAGGTCTAATCTTAAGGATGGTTGTAAATATATAGACCAGTATGTCTCTTTTACTAGCCTCTTAATATATATTCCTTACTACCTAATGTATTATTTTCCTTGTCATCATGTCTTTCAAACCTTAGATTAAGGCAACCTTCCTAAGTGTTTTTGAAAGCTTTATTGGTGATCAAACTTTGAATGTAGGTACCTTATGTGAGTTGTAGGTGACTATTTAGGGATTATATATGCAATTTCCCTTCATTTAGATCCATTCATTTCAATATAACCTTTATTTTTTTGGCACTCTTCACATTAATATTTTTTTTCATGATCCAATCTTGATAATAAACCTCTTAGGAACTCAGTATAAGACCTTAGGTTAGGTTTTAGGATTTTAAGCCAAAATAGTTGCTCAGTCTGTATAGAGTTGGTATGGTACTTTGTGTTAAGATTGGATATCATAAGAGATTGTGTCTTATGAGATCATCACTTAATCATATTCATAATTATGAACCCTATTTCACCTCCTGGATAATAACCTCTTCAAGAACCCTATCTAATAAATTATCCTTTGTATACTAGTACAGACTGAGTATTTAGCCCTAGACTTTAAGAAGGTATAAAATAAAATCTTAGAATAAATTTATGTTTTTTATAAAATATAAATAAGTCTTAAATCCAACTTCACACCCTAAACCTTCTCACCTTGAGCATTTTTTCATTTTGTGGCTCTCTACTAGTGAACTATGCTTAAGGACTATGGGTTAGTCAATTTTCCTTCATGACTGTAGATGAAGGTTTGATTGTGCTATAGAATCTTGTACAAAGAACCTATAAAACCATTTAATGTTTATCATCTTTAATACCTTCCATACATTTTAATTTAAAACTCGTTAAGATCTTTTTGAAATTCAAACATCCATCAATTGTAGATATGCACACCTACGTGCCTGTAGGTTTTGTTTAAGGCTGTAGGTAGGGTTTTTCCTTGAAATGAAATATGACCATTATTATTTACTAATCTACCACCTACTGAGAATAAAACTCCTTGATTTTTATTCCAATTAATAGTGCCTTAGGTCTCCTTGAAGATTTGAAGGATCTATAATGACCCTATCGTCACTATAAACAATGATCCAAAGAGGAGCCTCTAAGTTTAGGTCATGGTGGCTAACTATAGGTGAACTTAGTTAAAAAAAACATGATCATACAAGGTATCCCTTACTTAACATGATTTCATAAGGTACACATGAGTTATACCTTGATTGAGATAAACTATACTGATTGTTAGATCCCTTAAGGTCTAAACCACCATAATTGACTATAATTAGGAGCAAGCTGTAGCTTCATAATGAGGTGAATGTAGGTCATCATCACCTTTTTAATGATAATACCTACTTCCAATTTAATGGCTTTGAGGTTACCAATACCTTACCTAATTACAAGCTTTAACCTAGAACAATCCTATAGGTGCCCTTTAGGGCTATAATTGATGATTGTAATGTTGGTTGTAAATAAGGTCTCATGACTAAAATACCCCTTTTTCACACTGACTATGACCTTCATTCATTTATCCTTCTCATGACATTAATATTTTCTTGTGCATAAGATTTAAGGTATCTCTCATGCTTCTTTCCTCTTGAACAAATATTATTTCCAAGACAACACTTGACTGATTTAGCCAACTATATGCTTGTGTTATAATGCTTATTTGATGTATGTATCCTTTACTCATGTATATAGTGGTTCCTTTAATCAGTCATTGACTTATTGAGGATGATCCATGGAATTAAGGTGAAGATGATGGTGGAGGAATGAATGAAAACATGAAATGAGGGTGAAAGGAAGATGAAAACATAGTGGAAAAGGGTAGAGTAGGACAGTGGTATGAGGTGTATGAGATGGAGGTCGGAAAGGAGGTGAAGGAGCATGCCAATACCATGGATATTGGGATATATGAAAACTTTGACACTCCATAATCTTGACACATAAAATTGGATACCATTGGAGGAGATAAAGAGATTGAAATTCAAACCTAGTATTCTATAAAAACCTTAAAATTTGCAAAGAAACCTTGAAATATGCTAATCTATCCCTTTGAGACACCTTGAGAGCATGGAGATGAGCTCTCCTACCATGAAAAAAGAATAATATCTGATTATTATGCTTTAAAATCATGAAAACTTGATGAAAACCCTCTAAAAATGAATTTATTGAAAACATGAAGCTACCTCCTTCTCCCATGACTGTACAACTCTTCCTTTCAAACTTACAAATTTTAGATTTGGACTAGATGAGTTTATGACCTTTGTTTGACCCTATATTGAAATAATAAAACCTTTATAATTTCATGGACATATATATCAAGTCATTAATATTCTGAAATAGTTTGAATTCTTCTATAACTCTACCCAGGTGAAGAGAAATTGAAGAAAAATAACTACCTTTCTAGTTGTTAGGCAGAAAAATTTACCCTAAATTCAAATGGATGGTTATTGAGCCTAGATAATCCAATTTATAAAATGATTTAACCATTAGGAATCCATCTAATTATAGATTCTTTACCGTAAATTTGAGATTTTTACCCTCCTCCAGCAATCCATACCATTAGAAAACCTACAGGCATGTCTCTCTGTGCCAATAAGCAAGAGATCAAAATAAAGTTGGTTCTAAGCCTATATTACCATAAAAATCTATGATATTAATGAGGTATCTAGTATATGCCCTGATGATATCTTCCCCTACCTTGTATTGTATGGATTCTATATTATTGCTTGCAAATGAGTGAACAAAGCTATTTTTTGCCCTTTAAAGCCAATTTACCATTCTCCACCACTTGGAAAGGAACATTAGAGAAGTAATTAGTTTCTCTCATGAATTTTTTTATAATTTTGAGCATTTTTAATCAGAAATTGGCATGTGGGAAGTGAATTTGGGCCTTTCTTGGCTATTTAACATATCAAATGGACTCTTTATGACTTGAAACTTTGGAAATATGATATTTTAACCCTTTTTAACATAATTAAATCTCTTTTGGCATGATTTAAGTATTTTTGAACAATTTTTTTATTATTTTTACCTCATTTTTGGTATTTTTAAAATCCAAATTGGCACTTTTAGACCACAATTGACTAGTTTGACAAGTTACAAAGGGAAATTAACCATTCTAGGGAAATTTTTAGATGATGGGGGTAGTAATTTGGCCTTGATATGATAAATTAATAACACTAATTATTTCTTAATCTGGCCACATGGGAGGGTTAGACACACTTACAGTCTTATCCAAGATATTCATAGATATATCCACTGAACATGGGTGGGTAATGATGGGATAAAGTTCTTGAGCCACTCATATAGGCTTGAGAAGAATATTAGATCAATCCAATTTATTTAATGATATGATCACTATGTAAAATTGCACACACAGTTTCTCACCAATTTCATGCATTGATTCATATACTTAATAAGTTGTATTCATTCCTTTCCTCTCTCTTTACTCAGCTCCACTTAGTTATATTATTTTAGCATAATATTTTGCTTTTGATCATTATTAAGTAAGGATTAATTTTTTGCATTTTTCATTATAGGTCATTGATTTAGATCATGTTTCACATACTCATACTTCACTACATGGGCTTCACTTCCAATGTAAATCCATGTATGATTTTTTTCCTTTATACTAATCATTTCACTTTGATACATTTCTAGCATAAATCGGGGTGGGGTTGGGGGGGAGTAAATGTAATCACTTAAAAGTGGTTTTTAGATGCTAAGAGTGTCACTTAAGTTAACCTATTCTTATATTAGCCCTATACCTATCCTAGAGACTTTGACTCATTTTTATGTCATTATAAAGACCATAAACCTCTATAGTCATCCAAAACACAATCCTAAGACTATCTTCTTACATCCCAACCCAACTTGATTAGTAATTTTCTCAGTGGATATTAGCACCACATTTAGGATACTACAGTCACATAGTGATATTATCCCCAATTGGTGATACTATTATTATCCATAACTATCCTCAAGGAATATTTTTTCAAATATGTGCCCCTCTTAAGGTTGGCCTAAGCACATTTTCTTATTTTCATAAGATATAGATCTCTATAAATATAATTTTATTTGACCCTTATTCACTAGATGGAAAATAGATGTAAAATCTATAAAAAAAAAGACAATTGAAGCACAATTAGGGTATTTGATCCCTATTCTACCCTACTTATGCATACTACCATATAAAATATACCTAAACCTATATTTCAAATATTTTGAATCTCAATGACATTCAAGGCATCGAATTCCCCTTTTATTCTAGCATTCACTAAGACTTATAACAAGTACTAGGTGGGAGAATTACATCAGGTTTGATCCCTTTTAAAAGTATTTTTATGTATATAACTCTCTTCAAAATGAATTTTTAAGGATGTATAACATATCCTTGATCTAGGAAATAATTCAGGTGATAATTTTGGTGATGGTTCTACCCCAATTGATGATAGAACTTTTTGGAGCCATAATGTTTGCACCGTATCTCCAATTAACTTCCCGTTTAAACCATTGGAAAGATAAGATTAAGGATAATGAAATAAGATGGCATAAATATCTTATTGGTGGTTTTTTACCCCAAAAAATTCAATGGAAGTTCCCTAAATTTCAATTTTAGTAGTGTAGTCTAAAAATAGTAAGTTTCTAAAAATAACAATTCCTCAAATTCTATATTGTTTTAAATCATGGAAGTAAAACAACTTAATATCCCTCAAGATTGGTGACCTTAAGAATCCTCCTCTTTCTTTCAAAATGTTTATAAATGAAGATGTAACCCAAAATATAAATTAAACATCTCTTCCCAGAGGTAAGCATATAGTTGTATTGCGATCTTGAGTAATAAAACATCTCTTCTCAGAGAATTCATTGTTACTATGTTATTTTCATGTTCTTGAAATATATTTCAAATAAAACTTTTGAGTTTTGTATCAATCCTACTAAATAACACATAATTATTGATCATTCCATAATTATAAGGAGTATCAAGGTTGTTTATTAAATCAATTTTTCTAGGCATAATGCATAACTCTAGGTTTTATGTGCATAAGAATATGACCTAAAAACATAGGCCCATGTGATAAAAAAATAGTAAAAATCATACAAATGGGGAACTATCACCACATTTAAGACATTAAAATAATATGACACTAGTATCCAGGTGGGATGCTACTATACAGTGAGCAAATAGACTCCATAATCTTGTTGATGACACTCAAAACTATCCAAAACCTAGTTTTCAAACCCCAAAACATCCATGATAGTCATTTTATAGATAATTTTATATTTAATCCTATTTATTACTATTTTTAGAAAGTTAAAGGAGGTCAAATGATGTAAAAAATTAGTACATTATTATTGAATGTTATTTGACTAATTTAGAAATATCAACCCTTTAACCAAACATAAGATTTACATAGTTAAACCCTAAAAGGTTAAATAAATAAAATCTTAGGTTTAGGAGGCACCTATTGTATACTAATAGGTGGATGAATAAGTTGAGTAATCCTACCTTTTCAAGTAGTAACCACATGGACCGTAGAATCCAATATAATCCATGGCAGAATAATGGGTGAAAGATGGTAGTTGTCATTTGAGTAAAACTTAGGTAGAATGAATTGTTGAAAACATGCACATTGGAATCTAGATACTAGCTCTATCACATTATAAAATGAATTTTGAAGAGAGATCAAGTGGTGTTTCTACTTTAAAACCCTCTCATTTTAAATATTAGAATAAGGGTGTAGCACAAGTTTTGAATCCCTTATAGATCAAATGTCTTGAACTAGGAATCTAATGTACCAAATCATATTAATTATATGGTATTTTAATATTAAATAATTTATTTATGTGTTCTTGGAAAACATGATTATAAAATTATATCAATTAGGGATCTATAATAGAAAAATTAGAAAACCTTAATTGACTTAGGGTTTTGATGTTCAAAGATTAGGTTAACCAAATGATTAACCCTAATTTTTGATAAAAAGAATTATCCTATCCTTTTGTGGTATAAGGGTTAAAAATATAGAAATGATAGTGTAAAAAGTGACAATCATATTTAAATGAGGCCAATTAGGTGTTAAACTTAGATATACACATGCACTAAATTTAGTATCCTAAGTATAGGATAAATATAGAAATTAAAACTAAGTTATACATGGAAATGACAAATAAGTAATATAATTTGTTGGTTCTAATGATAACATAGTGTTGGATTTAGAATAGGTAGGAAATAGGTTGGGATATGGTTCTAGAATAGTTTTCAGATTATGTATTTGATGCTTCTATCACTATAGAAACTAGCATCATCTTGGGATGGTTGTGTTAATGCTACTATCTAGGTTTAGTTCAAGTGGCATATATGTAATAATTTATAAAAGGGATGTGACCACCTAGATGTTGCTAGGTTTGAATTCACCTTCACTTTGGTGCACTCATATTTGGGTTATGTATTGTTTCTCCTCAAAAATTTGTAAAAACCTAGTTATTCATGTTTATGGTGATCATGGAATTAAATGGGTTAGTGGGAACATGGTTTCAAGATGAACCCAAATATGTTATTGTCAATTGGAACTAACTACATAGCCAATACTCTAGAAGAGGGCCTTAGACTGATGTAATTCTCCCCTATGTGTTGGATTATGTGTGAATCATGTAATATGTGGAAATTAATTACAAGACATATATTCTAACTTCATAAATTAGGCTCTTGTCCTATTCTTTAAGTAATCCAAACCTATAGATGTGTTATACCTATGACTTGTATGTAAATATAGAATCTTTATTCAATTGAATTCTTGATAAAGTGATTTTGATAATTTGCCTTGGTCTCTTTAGTACTTTGATAGGAGATAAATTAATGAGGGTTTATCTTGTATTTGTATCAATCCCTTTGGATTAATAACTTATATTAAAGCACTTAGGCTGATGAATAAGATACATTTCATTTGAAAATTAGATGAATTTATGTCACTAGACACTTGTGTCAGTTAGGACATTAACTTTGATGCTAGTGTCTATATCAAATGTTAGTGTCCAAGGAGTAAGAAAGTAGATAGAGGTTCAAAACTAGTAGATATTGAAGATAAGTACATTTTAATAATTTTGGGTAAGACAACAAACCTATGTCATCAACATAATACTAGTCATACTAAAAGATATAGGCCAAAGGGCAGAAGATAGAGTAAATTCAAGACTTGTGTAAGTGGGAAGGGTCTAAAACTAAGAAGAACAATCAATACCTAAGTTTTTCCAAGTTTATAGTACTATGATGTTATATAATCCATAAATATTATCTATGAAATAAAACTCATACTTAACTTTCATGCAATAAATACAAATTCCTATTTGAAATGATGTATTCAACTCAAACATAGGAAGAAGAAGATTAATAAAAACCATCCAACCATTATCCTTTTCTTGAATCCCATTAATATAATTTTGGTCTAACTTTACATACATGATGATAATATTGTCACCAGGCTAAAAATCAAAACTGTTATTATTATTTGGGTCATTATATAAATCATCATTAAAAAAATAGTTTGGAAAGAATGCTTGAGATTTATATTGTAGGAATATGAGTTCTAAAACCCTAATTAGTGAGATATCATGAATGAGATATCATGAATTATTATTATAAAAATATCAAAATAAATGTGTAGAAATAACTAATCATCAGGAATGAAAATAACCAAATCTTTATTCAAAATTTCACCTTGTTGTTTGAATGGTCTATATTAATTATAATGTGAAGATCCATATTTTAGCTTAATATTGCATCCATTTTCATAAATTTGAAATGCATCATGTACACACTCATCAATGTGGATTTATCAATAAAGGGAGGATCTTCATACTTGGAAGCATCACACAAATGTGTGAATGGGCACAAATAAACTTATAAAATAGATAAAATATCTATTTGCATCCTATGCTTGAACAATGGTTTTTAATGAAATTAAAAAAATTTAAATAGAGGATTATCAATTAATCATCTCATTCTTTAAAAAATTCATCATGCTCAGAATTCCACCCACCATCACTTAAGGATTCATCATATAAGACATAAATATTCTCTTCATTATTTAATTTACTTGATAAATCATCCACATACTCACTATATTTTAAACTCAATTGAAAATATTTTTTAAATAAAACATCAGAAGTTTTATCTTGCAATAATTAAACCACACTTCTTCATACCCCTTAGTTTCATCTTCAAATCATATATTATTTTCACATTCTTATTTATTTGTCCATTGTTGATCATTATCATCATCCATTTGAAGATATTCATCAAACCTAAACAAAATATTCATCTCATTATTGAATCCAACATCAAGTTTTAAACATGCATATAATCCACCATTTTCAATAATATTTACATTTTATACCTCTAACATTATGCACACATCACAAAATAATATTCTCCCACTAGATTATAAATGGAACATTTATGATTTTTATCATTATTAGGTTCAAAATATAGTACAAAAAACATGTTATTTGATTTAGATTAAGCAAATTCAACATGTGAATAATAAAATTATACCAAAAATTAATGAATAAAAACAATTTCAAATTCAATCATATAGGCAGACATCATCCTTTTATTTCTTCATAACCTAAAATTATTGCACTACATTAAAAATGGGGCATGCCATGGGATTAAACTAACCTATTTTTTGGGTTATTTTCTTGTTCATCCATTTTTAAAATGTCACATCAATTTATTATAGGCTCCAAATTTATTAAAAAGGATATATAACTATTTTCTAATTCAACTACCATAATGTATGTTTATTTCAAGGATTTTGGGAATTTAACCCTTATATATAAATAATGGTCACCCTAAAATTCATGAAGATAAAAAATTGAAACATGGGTTCATTTAGTTTTAAATGCTCATATATTTTATTCATAACCATAACAAATATTGTATAAACTTACCAATAAATTTATTTGGGATGTTTTTTAATTTTAAAAAGTCATAAATGGAAATTATGGGTTCAATTTTGTCACCAAATTCATTAATAATTATACATATAAATTTATCCCATGATTTAATTATTTGATTAGGAAATACAAGGTACCACTCCCATGAATCCTCCTCTATTGTTAAATGAACAATATAATCATTTGGCCTTCACTTTGTATCTAAAAATTATTTATAATATTTTTATATAATTTAATTTGTTTCTATTAATTATTTTTAGATAATTTAATATGGTGATCTCCCTTAAATAATTTTTTGATTTTTTTTTCCCAACATATTCATGACCATACTTGTAAAAAGGGAAAGAAAATTATAGATTATAGAAATATCAACAAGGTTGTATCTATGATCAATAAATGTCGAGTGGGAGGGAATAAAATTCCAGCCATGATAGGTAGCGGATGGTCTATCATATTTATAATATAATTAAAATAAATACAAACTACAACCATCATTTTTATCCGTCCTACTTGGACCATATTGATTTAAACCATGTTGTTCTAGATATGCTGAAAATTGATCTTCATAAAAATAATTAAAATGTGCTCTTTAATATAATTTAAATCATGGAGAGAATGAAAAATACCTTAAGTTCTAACATAAAGGACACATGTAGTCATAATTATTAATTTATAACTCAAAATTAGGTAAAATTCAAAACTACACCAATTAAATTCTTAACATGTATGCTCTTTATTTTAACCCATTGAGTGCAACGAACTAAATCATTAAAAAAAATAAGAAAGAGGCCATGATACAAAGTTTATAAGAAAATAAAAATGGAACTAATTTATTAGTGATATATTCAACCCAAATAACAATAAAGGATAATTTCCCAAAAATTCATAATAATACATTAATTTTATACCCACAAATATGAAAATCAGACTACAAAAACATTATATCTAATATTTAAAGTTTTACAACCAACACAATAAAAATTATAAAGAATATTTGATAACAAAAATTTCATTAAATTCTTATCCACAAAAAAAATTCAAAGTTGACACTTAAATAATTATGAAAATAAAGTCAATGGCACTATGAGAGAATATAATTAATCCCATGAGTAGGTCTTTGAACTTTGTCTTGATGGGAATGAAAAAAAAATAACTCACAATAGTGAAACATAATATATGATAATAGGATATGTTTTTTTAATAGAGGACAAATTTGGAATGTCTTCAGTGATGGCACCAAATTTTTGGTGCTCAAATCTACACCTCAATATTTTAGAAAAAAAGATTATGAACTTTATATTAATAACTATTTATATCTCTCTCTTTGGATTAGGTTTAGAATCCAATAATAACTAAATTGGGATCCACAATTTTGGATTTTTAAAACCAAGCAAGGTTCTATATGGGGTTTATATATGCATCAAATGTTAATAATAATAAAGAAATTCATTTTAAACACACCTAATTAATAGTCACTAATGTTTTCAAACTTCATCACATAAGAAAAATATAGACCAAATATTAATATAAAATAATTTGAAATATTATATCTTCATTCTTTCTCATTTGTTATCCTAGTGGTATATTAGACAATTGACCTATTAAATGAAAAAAATTTAGAACATAAATGATTTATTTAATTCTCATGTGGAATTCAACCAAAATATGACTATGCTAGATTAAAATTATCACAAAGATAAACTAAAAATAAATTTGTGTAGGTAAGACAAGTGAAATAAATTATTTGACTAAAAAACTACCAATATAAACACAATATTAATCATGGGACAAAAAAGTTACATTAATTATCTTATGAAAATTTCAACTTCACCCATACATAACATAACTCATAATTAAACATTTAAATTGACCTTTATACAATGATTTGAAAGACACCATTTAAATCTAAATAATGGAGATGAAATATTTGCAAATTAAACATACTCTTAACTTCAATTCATGACATCATATAATGTTCATGATGAGTTTCATATTTAAACATATACAATTCATGAATGATGAGGACCCATGTAGGATATAAGAAGAGAGTGACTCTTCGAAATATAATAGAATCCACATATGGTTAAAAATAATGGACTTATAATTCTCATAAGATAGATAGGTAAATATTTAATATATTTTTGATTAGATTACCTAAGTTTGGGCCTATCTATCCATTGGGAAACAATGTCATATACTTGTAAATAACATGAAATATTTATCAAAGGATGATCCACAATATATTATATACGAATTTTAAATAGACCACTAACTGATACGTATGAAAATCTTTGAATTTTAATAAAATGGTCACAATTATTGTAAAATAATTATTTTAGATTGTAATAAATAACTATTATGATAATAAAATTTAAATAGAATAATGTTCAACATAGATTAAAATAAATATAAAATCATAAAAACTAGTGAAGATATCCTTTCAATCATTATAAAAATTATACTACTTATTGGATCATAGGTTGACAATTTTTCCTAACCTTGTGAGAAATTAGATATCTACGAGGTCTACTCCATACCAATAGTATTATTTTTGACTTGAATCACAATAATAGTAACCATGTAAAAATAATTATTAACAAAAACAAATGGAATATGAAAATGTAAAGATAAGTTAAACAAATGTAATTTCCAAAATGGTAATAATATCAAGATGAATGTGAACTTAAATTATTTTTAGATTCATTGTGAGAGATTAATTAAAGATATAGGGTATAATCTGATGTATTCTATATAAGAATCAAATTGACACATCCAATTAAGGGAATGATGAGAGGACATGTGGCATCAATAAAATATATCTCATATTTCCACCAAATCAATTGCTAATTTTCAATTGGGACTTTTACTCAATTATTTAGTGGATCATCTTGTGCCAAATGGAATTGGATCAATGTGTATTTGAAGCATCTAGGTGAAATAGAGGAATATCAAATACAGATCAAAGATGTGCATCATCATTATAATCACTACTATTTTTTAATAGCATATTAATTTGGAATCCATGTGCATGGGGTAAAGACATTTTATCATAATACATCATCTACAAGATAGTGGGGCTAAAAAATAAGATGAGAAATCATGATTACACCATGAATCATATGATCATGGGATAACTTATGAAAACCCATGAATATACATAAGTTATTTTTATCATTTGAAAAAAATAATTCCACATGATTTCATCATTCATTAAAGGTAAAAATGTATATTTTTAGGGAATAAAAAAAATAAATCAATCTAAGCTACCCATAGATCATAAATTTTACTTGTGAAGTTCCTTTATACACCAAAAATTAGATATTTTCTTATTCATACAAATTTCTCCCAATTGTTGTAATATTATAAATATCTATGAGCCATATTTCTCATGCATCAAATGGTTCATAAAATGGAGCTTCATTTCTAAATATATTATCAAAATAAAATTTCCGTATTATTAGCTCACACACATGCCAAAATTTGTATAATTTAAAATGTTCAATAAAAATTTAATATAATTATATTAAATAATTTGATTGTGGACGTATTTTTTTTTGTTTTCCCCAAGCTCATAAGGGTGAAGGGAACACATTGAAAAAAAATATAGTGTTGGATTTGTCCCAATTTTATCATTCATATGTGAATGGAAAATTTACATTAATAGTATAGTGTGTGTCCAATTCCTTTGAATGTTTTAAATAAATTTTATTATTGCATATTTTGATTTTTAATATTCCCTTTCTATTAAAAATATTAAGCACATTAGTACCTACAAGCATAATTTTAAAATCCCTCTCACTATAATACTCTTACTTAACTATAATTTCATGTATGTTATTACTTGTTTGATTACATTTACACCTCAAGGAATATTTTTTAGATTTTAGGAGGCGCAAATAGTGGCTGAGATTGAGTCTTGAGAATGAATTTACATTTATATGGGATTTGTATTTTATGACTAATCATAACATTTTAAATATTTCAAGTGTATTATTCATATGGACAAACTCTAATTCAATATATGCATAAAATTCATCATGTCCATTTTATAATACTTAACATACTAGAATGCATTATGTCATTCAAAATTTAATGAATCTAAAATGTGACTATGAAATCAACCACATTGGTGCTTAAACATTTCTTCATGGTTTTTATTTTTTTTAAAAATGATATAAATAATATAATAATATCCATGAGTATGATTTATTTTATGGGTGAATATAAACTAATGTACAAACATGAGAATAAAATCATAAATGACTCTTTCAGACCTTTTATACACTATAAAACTAGTCTAAAAGGGAAAATAATCCTTTGATGTTTCTCAATGGTTTTGAAATATATTTTACTTAGATAACATGCACTTAAAATTCATTTGTAGCCTTATTCATAATATATAATTATCATGAAAACATCTTCAATTTATGGTAGATAAATAAAAGGGAGATATGGTGTTTTTTTGTCAAGATTTATTTCCATATCCTATGCTTTTGAAATTATGAGAAAGGGAGAAGTTTTTTATTTTAAAATGAAAATTAAAAATCATGCTAAGCACTATGTAATAACTTTCAAAAACATCATCTTCATCTTTTTTCATGGCCTTCCATTTGAGATATTGATTGAGTTTAGTTTTAGGATTATGGGTTTATGATATATCAACTCAGACCTATATAAATAAACACTTAACATAACCTTCAAATATGATCTTGTGTTTCACCCTAATGGGATCGAGTCCTCAATTTTCACACACATATAGGTGAAAATCCAGCCAAGACAATCATGTTCCATTTTAATTTTCACCTTTAGGAGGCTAACATTTAGATTTTTGAGCTTCTTAATCTCATGAAGTGAATAAATTTGTCTCAATAATTTCTCCTTTCATTCCTTTTGGATTTAATCTCCCAAGAATGTATTCTTATCTATGAAATTTCTATATTTATCTATTATTTTCCCATGTTTTATTCATATTTCTAAATTTTAATTATCTAGTATTTTTACTCTAGATGACCTACACACTAAACTCCAAAAGATTGAGCCATTTATTTTTTATACCTATAAATAAAACACATTAAATCAGATTTTAATAACCATCATCTACACACTCATATTACCATGCCAAAATTTAACTTCTAATTATGTATATAATACCCCAAAATTTAACTTCTAATTATGTTTACAATACCTTAGTTTATTGAAAATTTTAATTGATTTTAAGCCCCATGTTTAGATTAACCATTTTTGAAGGTGATGATGATGGACTCGATGCAATTACACTTAGCCATTATAACAATAATAATATCAATGTGGATTAATATGAAGTATTATATATATATATATATATATATATATATATATATATATATATATATATATATATATATAACTTAATACTCTTAATAATTATATTTTATATTTAACACTTACTACACATCAAACAATTTGTACCCTTTTATATAAGTTTGTTCCTTAATGAGTATTTATCATTTATGTGTTTCTGTAATAGTTTAATTATTAAGTATGAACCATTATATTGGTTAAAATAATTATAAGAGGCTTTCCCCATATTTAAATGTTATCCTCTTCAAGTAACATGATAATGATTTCCATTTTTTAAGTGTCTCATGTGATAATTTTTGAGATAAAATTAGTAATAATATATCATCCAATAAATGTTGAATGTATCTTTGTAATTATAAAAGTTAATTTCCTATTTTGGATAGTTTTATAATACTTAATTTTATTAAACGTATGTGAAGACTCATATAATAAATTCAATATTTTTTATTCTTCTCTTTGAAATTATGCTCATCATGTTACATTATTAGTTAAGGTATTTCCAAGAAGCTTAAAATAATATGCACTAGATTGATTTCATCCCTCATTAATTAGATCTATACATTCCTTTTCGATGGTTAAAAACACACATTTATTTAAAGTCCAATGAGCTTTATTTAAAGTCCAATGAACTACATTTGTGTGTTTTTGTAATAGTTTTCATACAAATGGTTTCTTTACCATTATATTCTTATCATTTATGTTACATTTATTTACCATTCATCTATACCCGGGATTAGTTGATATACATATTTCTTTACTAACCATAAGATTTAGAATAAAAACATATATTTCATAAAAATATTTTACCACGTATTAAATAAAATTTTATTTTTTTATTAATATATATCTTATAGTGACAATTAGTGTGAGCCTACAAAATTTTAGTTTGATCTTCTGTGTAACCATATGCTTATGTTAGGACCCTCCTAGGCTATAGATAAAGTTACATATTTTATTTTGTTACATATGTTACTCATATTAAACTTCATTAATTATCATTATGTATTATTGTTTAATTCTTAAATACATTTAGAATAATAAGTACATAACTAAAAGTAACCCATTGGTTAAGATGTGATCTATTTAGTTTTCAAAAAGTATAAAATAGTAAAAAATATATAATTATTCTCATAATGCATAATGAAGTGATAAGTACACAATTATACTAAAATAATCCATAATTATAGTTAAATATACATAAACAACATATATTGTATTCAATATTAATAATCATGTATAAGATAACAACCATTGTTATAGTTAACAATAATAATATTAAATATACAATTTTCACAATTTATCACAAAGTATCATAATAATACATGATTGGAAGTATAATAGTAAATCTGAACCTCATAAGATAGATACAAAATTAATAAAATAGCCATGAGTATGATTCCAAGAAGGTTGATTAGTTAAAGAGAGGGAGAGCATCATCAGGTTACTTTTACTCCAACCATAAACCATCAATCTCCTACACACCTCCCCACTAGGAGTGGCCCTTCTCTTCATGGAAGCTTAGATAAAATTAATTTGAATATCAAGAATTCAACTAGAACCCATGTATAGTAAAATTACATATACCATGGAAAAAAATATTCTATATAATATGACATCATGTATACACATGTAAACTAGAAATAAAAATTGAATTATATGGTCTCAGATATAAAACTACTTTGTCTAAAGTTTTCATTATATAATTTAGATCATTCAAATATCTTATTGAATTTGACACACATATACTCTCTGCTAAAGAAAAATAATCCATCCTATGATACTAGATGATAGATATATGAATTTAATGATAGAAATGTCATATACCTATCATCGATTATCATAAGAAGCATGCATTATATAATTTCATCAACCAGTTTTTAGTGCATAAATAGCTAAAAATTGTAGCATATAACCACTTAATAAATTCAAGACATATCTTTAATTTATTTAGTACAAGGTAATGAGAAACATTAATCAAATATAAAATATCTCATTGCAATTATTCTGGTACAACTTATATTAATACATCTAATAAATACAGATTCAAAATTCCCAATATAAGCATAATAACATACTTAAGTTACAAAAATCCAAGTAAAAAATACATTATTTCCATCTCAAATGAATTCAAGCTTTCATTTTTTTTTTAAATAATATATAAATCGAGTATTAAATTAAACATAAAACTAGATTTCAGAGGAACACAAAACCACATATTACCTACTAGATTAAGCCCGGCCACTAATTCTCTTGTTTAGTAACCAACTAAATTTAAACCATCTTGCTATTTCTAATTTATAGGAAGGTAAATATTTTATTTAAACTATTGTAAATTCACATTTCACACTCATGCATATTATATGTAAATTATACCATACCATTTCATTAATTTTAAAGACTCATTATAAAGAGGATATGAATACTTGTAGGTGAATTTTAGTATCTGTAATCCATTTAAGATTTTATATTTCTTTATTTTATTTACAACTATAACACTATCAAATGAGATATCAATTTTTTAAACATGCCAACACCACATAGCATTGTCTAAAATTATGTTATTTACCTACATTTGTATATGTATTCCCTATCTATTAATTTTGTAAGCATATTTGAGTGTCAAAATAATCTTTTGTGTGTGTGTGTGTGTGTACTTTGTGTTATTATAGAGAATAAATTGAGCAAAATTAGTCTATACCTCACATATATATAAATATTTTTGGGTCCAACATGCCCCATTACTAAGATTTTTAAAATGGGGACACTCTTGCTTTATCATATTTGTTTTTTTTCATATTCTTGTATACTCTTATGACTTTAGTTAAGAGTGTCATTCAAATTGAATAGATTAGGTTCTATTTTTTAATACCTAATTCATGATCTAGGTTTGATAACTTTGGGCATACCTTCACTTTATTCTTCATTAACAATGACTAGACAATCATTGTCAAGATTTCAAGCAGAAGAAACTAAGCTTTTAAATTTGTATAAAACGATTCAGTGTTATGTATGCATCATTAAGACATATATTTTGTTTAATTTTAAATGTAAATTAAAATTTTTATTCTTCCATGATCATTTCACTATCTATTAGCCTAGCCTAAAATCATTTACTTTGGTTCATTATATTTGGCATTATTATTTTGCCTCGATTCATTGTAAATTCAAAGTCTTGTTCCAAATATTCTAAGCTTTGATCTCCTTAGGAGTTGAATTGAAAAGTTCCACTTAAATTTGATTATGATATGTAATTTTACATGTATAGTCCAATTTGAAATTAAAAATGGATAAATCATCATAAGAAACTTCATTTTATCTGATATTATGGTCTTTGCCAATTTAAAATGTCAAAATTGGTCCATGTTATTTGTTATTTGCTTGTACTTCATTATTGAGCCTATCAACTATATTACAATCTTTTTTCATCCATATTTAGTTAAAATTTGAGTTTAAATGATTATATTATTGATTTGGAATGTTTAATTAACTTTAAATAATTTTATCTCATTTAAATTGGTGTTTATTTGATTGAATATGGTTTGCATTTCACTTGGTTTATATTGAGTTGTTACATGCTTTATTCAAGTTTATTTATTAATATTTAAATGGATTTTTATTTTGATTGACTTACTAATGGTTTATTGAGTCTAACTTTTATTTGTCTTTATTTATAAATATCATCAAAAAATTTGAGCCATAGATCTTCAACATCCATTACAATCTAGTGCACCCAATATTTGAAAGGTATGAATTATGTAAGTCATAAGCTCTCCCCCCTACTTGACTTGCCTATATTGTGACAAGTGTTAAAATCTTAGATATTAATATTTTTGGAGGCTAACATCATATGATTCACCAAGTTCATTACTGACCCAACCTCTCAATTCAATGCAAGTGTCACCATCACAGGTAGTTGGGGACTGGAGGAAGTCATAAGTGAATGCAAAATAGATCCATAGGCCTAAAGGCCCAGGATGTCACTATGTGGTGACATCATATAAGTTCATGCTAGATGAAGACACATTCCACAATCAACAAAATATATATCAAATTCGTATGATCATGCCACTTGGCACAATCTCTTGTATTTAGTATTATATATATATATATATATATATATATATATATATATATATATATATATATATATATATATATATATATATATATATATATATATATATTCAATATCTTGAGCCTTATAATGTAGATGAGAGAAGTGGTAGTCAAACCTATAGATGGAAAATAATCAAATCAAAAAGTAGAAAGGTCAAGATGGCAAATGGTAATCAATAAGACAATTAGGCAACATGGAGAAATGGAAGAACCATGAGTAGTTTAAAAGTCAAAACTCTACAAGATCCTTTACATTATTCACATGTCATTAGATTGATAACCAGAGCCTAAGGATATCTATAGCACCATAGTTTGAAAATTTGAGGCATCAAACCCTACAATCTTACCACACATCAATAGATCAAGATGTTAATACTCAAAATGAAAGTAGATTTATTTGCAATTAGAATCATTGAGGTCTCTAACCACCACAATGGTGACACATGTCATCATCACTAGCTATTAGGATTAGTGGTGGATGAAAATATCATAGGACTATAGAGGTTGATAATATAAAGAGTTTCCAAGAGTTTTGATCTCCTGATGGTCATGCATGTTACCAATGTGGGAAGTGGATATGATGGGAGATAAATTGAGGCAGTCATAGGCAAATATGAAGAATAATTTATAAGGGATATAATCAAAACAAGAAGAATATTAAGCTAAAATGTTGGATGACACCTATAGGTAGAGAATAAAAAAAGGGAGATCTTGAGCCATATGTTTGTAAATATGAAAGGATTCTCTAGTGATATTGGACACACAGTCAAGGAAAATATAATAGTTATAATTTATGAACTCAAGCACACAACAACATTGGATAAATTGTGTAAGAGTTAGAGTGAACTAAATACATCTATTTATGGATTAGAATAACCCATTATTCTAATATTTCCTAGCCATAAACATTTACAATAACTCTATCATTGGTATTATCTTGTAATGAGGTGTCTCTTCCTATTTGGATAAAATATCAAGTTAGTGGAAAATGACACATAGGTAAAATTTTATGTTGTCATAGGGATAAATCTAAGATATTGGGATGGATAGATTTGTAATAAGAACTAAATAATCTATTGATGCAATTTTTATGCACACCATAGTCAACGAGGTAGCCTCTAACATTTAAATTAGTAATAACTTCCCATTACTATGTGTTACTTGTTACCCCTACCTTTACAAAATAAAAAATTTAATTGAAAGTATTTGTAGGGTATTTATCTTAAGATAATACACTGTGTCAACTTAATCTTTGAGATGATTGAGTAATTGTAGTCTTCTCTTGTTCTACTACCAAATCTTCCTTTTTATATTTGATAACTAGATTAAGTCTAAAACTCATGTGTTCTTCATTGGTTCAAAATCTAATGTGTCATGTACATGTTAAGCTATCCATTTAATTAAAACATGACCACATTTGCCTTTGGATGTATTCCCCTAATTTGTAAATTATTACCTCTAAGCTCATGAAAACATGCCACATGGCATCTTCCTATTGGTTTTGGAACCTTTAAAAAGTTTGATTGATCTTGAAGCATTGGATTTGTATGTATGAATCAACACGATGCATTGATCTTTGGATTATTTGAACCTAAATGACTATCTTAAAATTGATGTCTGTGTGCCCATTATTTGACATCCACATGATTGTCATTGACATTGGCATGACCATCAATCTTTGAACCCCAATGGATAATTAATGACATTAGTTTTGACATATATGTGCCTATCATTTGGAATCCACATGACTATCATTAACATCTACACAATAATAAATTTTTGAACCCAAATGGATAATTACTTAGCTTAATTTTGATGTTTATGTGACCATCATTTGATGTCCATGTGACCATCATTAATGTTCACATAACTATAAAAAATTAAACACCAAATGCTTAATTATTAAGATTAATTTTAAAATATATGTGATCATCAATGATGTATACATGATCATCAATGGCATTCATGTGGCCATCACACTTTGAACACCAAATGGTTAATTATTGAGCTAAATTTTGACATTCGCACCCATGTCCCATTCTATAAGTTAATATTTGAATGCTTAGATATTGAGATATAAATCTCATCAAGACATGAATTTTGTAGAGTAATATTTTGGCACTAAGATCATTGATTCCATATGATCCTTTAGCCCAATGAGGCTTTTTTATCATACTTATAAAATGCATAAGTAAGTTGACCCATAGATTTCTACATGATGTCCTAGTGATGGTCTCACTCTTCACAACTTTTGTAAGTCATATTTTTATCCTTCAAAGCTTTGTAACTCTACTTATCTATTCAATCCAAGAAAAATATTGATATTTGGGATAAAATTGGCAATGTTGATCTTGTACCATTAGATCTACAGTGTACGAGTTAACGTGCACCATAGATCTAAGTGCTTGACTTTTGACTTTATGCATGAGATTGACACCTATTTATTTTTGTTTGGTTCATTTATATGGGAAAAAAAGAGAATAAAATAAATAAGCTTTTTAGAGACCATAAAAAATAAAGTCTATCCCCATGTGAACAACAAACTAGACTAGGGGCTTTGGGAAATATAAGGCTCAATATGAAGATTTTGGACTAATTTTTTGGAATAAATCTTTAGACTAAGTTAAAAATATAATAAAATGATCCCTAAATGTTTTGACCCCACATAAATTTTGAATATATTTCAATAAGGACTTAGGCTAAACATTATACTAAGGTTTTGACATGATTTAAACATAGATCCAATTAACTGAATAAGAGACCAATGATTAAAAATAAAGAGTCAATTTAACCTTAAATCATGAAGATCAGACATTGTCCATTCTAAATGGACTCCATTGATCCTATAACCTAAAACATAAATATCTAATGTTAGTAAATAAGATCAAAGTCAAATGAAGATTATGTGTTAATATGATAACTATAAACTAGATCAACACAAGATATTCAATACTAGTTCCTGATCAAGTTGAATGTTCAATTTATAACACAAATTTACAAAATTTTGAACAAGGGTCCTCATTTTTAGAAATGGTGTGTGTTGGGTACAATAAATGGAGACTCATAGGGGGAATACTCATGAGTATTCAAGAACCTCTAACTTAGGTTAGCAATCATTAAATCAATCATGAAGTATGTCACATAAGAATACTTAAATTGGAAATATGACAGAGACTCCTAAGTTGATTCACACAACATACTTGCCTTCCAATTTTTGGATCTATGTTTGTCAAGCATGTAATTAATTTAACCCTTATTGTGATGAGTTTTTCAAAGGCTTGAGGAAGTTATAGGTTTCATTCCAATATCTCTTAAATCTCATTAAATCAAGAGAAGCTCATGTATTGTTATGCTACCAACTAGGAATCCATAGCCTCGGTAGAGATACCTTAGGCTCTTTTTCTTCTCTTTCCATTATTTTTTATTAATCATGATGCCTAGTACATTGACATTATTTCATCATGTGATCCTTTTGATTTTATTTTGATCTTTTGAACCTATGGTTATTTTCTTATTTTTTTTTACTTTTATTCTTGAATGAAAGGAGAAGAGTTGGAACCCCAGCGAGCTGGTATAATTATAAAACAAATCATTACTAGAACATCCCCACTAGGTACACCTATACCCAAAATTGTCATTTTGAATAGGTATTTAATGTGATAAGGGAATTTGATCTAATAAAATAAGAGAAATTTCTAAATTTGTATGAATTATTTCAAGAAAAACTTCAACATATTTGGTGAAAGTATTCAATTATGATAATATTAGAATGGTTCATGATTACATACCTCTATCTTAAAGACTCAAAAACATAGAAATATGCCCAATCTTTAAAGTAGTTCCAAATTGCCAAATTTTAATTTTCCCTCTTTATAAAAGTGTATTTAAGCATAAGTTTAGTTGGTTGGGATTTTTAGATTGGTTACAGTAAGAGTAAACATAATTCAGATTGTTAGGAAAATAAAAATAATAATTAATCTTTGAAAGTAGGAAACTAATCTATAAAATAAAAATATTAAAAGAAAGAAGTATTAATCTATAAATCATGAGACTATTCTAATGAAAGAAAATGCTATAAAATAAGAAACCTAATCTACTCCTACTCTAAAAAAAAAAAACAAGATGTGGGATGGATTTGGAAAATCTATTTGGTATACTTTTCACTCTTTGGTAATAACAAGGTTTTCCCCATTAAAGTTCTAAGATAGACATGGACATCCTTATATTCTTTAAGTAGAATTTTGATCCTTTCCTACATATTTCAAAACAAAAATTTAGTGTTACTCATTGGGACATCCCAAACACAATAAATAAATAAATAAATAACTCCTCCCTATGATACATACATTATGAAAACTCACCATTATTACTCATTTATTTAGGAGAAAATACCCAAGACATACAATGACAAAAAAATTACCTAGCTAAGAAGTAAAATTAGAACAATATTCACCAGAATTACAAGGCATCTAAAGTTCAAAATACATAACCTAAGTTATAGTAGTTATGTTTATCTAATAGGAATGCCGCAATCACACCCAATCTTCATTAGATTCATTTGAGCTTAAAAATTGATCAATATATTAGAAATTGACAAGTTATATAACTTCATCATTTATACTGACATTATTGGAGAACTTAATTCAGACAAACAATCCTTGAAAGTGTCTCTTAGATGGATATTAAATCTAACCTGTAGTCTTGAAAGTCATCATCCTCTATAAAATAATTATGGGAAAGGTCCACAAAGATATAATCAGAATCATAAATATTATAATGAATAAAATTTTCCTCCAAAACTTCATATAAACTCTCATTTTGAGTGTGACCTTCAATATTTGAATGACTCAGCTCTTGACATTCCAATTTATGAATATTAATTTTATTTACTTGGGGCTCATTGTTTATAATTTTAGGAGCAAGAAATTCATTAATTATTAATTCCAGAGGCATCATCCCATCCACTACATGTTATTGATCCTTTTTTGGATGTTCTTTTGAATTGAAACTCTAATTATTTCCATCTAAGTAATCTTCTTCTTTTGAATAGTTATGTTATGGAAGATATGAAACTTCATGTGTATTGCATGTGTAATAAAAGGTCTTTGCTATAATGCCAAATAATTTTGATGTCCACACACACTGGGGTTCTTGTTCAATCACATAATCAACCACAGTGGCCTGTACATTAGAGTTAAGCACTAAATTGAATTCAACATTTATCAATTCAAGGCATGGGTGTCTATGTGAATTAATTTCATTAAAAGGGAACTCATAAATAGAATCATAATTATTGGGGGAAGACAACATACATTTTTATTCACCTCATGATAAAAATACATACCTACCTCAAGCATAACATAATCTAAAACCTCAACATTGAAGCTTGCATGATTAGAGGAGAACAAGTCAGGAATATAATAATCAAATGAGTCTTTTGATAGAGATTCCAATGTAAATTTCTAGTCATAAGAATCATCAACACCATATTAAAAGCTAATATCTTCATTTTCAATTCAAATTAACTGATCTTCTACCTAATCATATTCTATCTCATAGATTTGCTTCAAAGGTTGATAATGTTCTTTTAAATTGACACTTTCCTCACAGTCATCATTTCCTTCTTCAACTATCTCATCAAATACAAGGATGGATTCAACATGATCTAATTCTCCTACTTGATGGATTTTTATTCTTGTTATCAATATCTCAATTTCTCCTATAACATTACAATTTATTCTTTAATGGCTGTAATATGCTCTTCTGCCTCTTTTATGATCTAATCATCCTCTCCATCTGGAATCTCTTCATCCTCTCTGACCACGTCAAAAATTTAAGTTTTGAAATATTTAGGTTCATCATGTCCATACTTATAATTAATTTTTTCATCAATGATGGGCTCTAAAGAATTCTTATTGTGCATAGTGCCTAGATTAAAAGGAATCCCTTCCACTATGATCTTGTTTGGGCACAATATCCAACTTTGTCTTTGGAAAACTTCTATATAATTTTTATCCAACATACCCATTATAGAGAATCTCATAGAAGATATTAAATTATTTTTTAAATCATGAGTACCAAATTAAATTAAAAA
Organism: Torreya grandis; assembly: GCA_037957365.1. Taxonomy (NCBI): domain Eukaryota; kingdom Viridiplantae; phylum Streptophyta; class Pinopsida; order Cupressales; family Taxaceae; genus Torreya; species Torreya grandis. The sequence goes on from JARHVA010002164.1 coordinate 552,078, forward strand.
AATTTCCTCAAAATCACTCTAACTAGTGACAGAACTAGGTGTCAACTCTACAAACCAATCATGCATTTATTCTCTCAGCATAAAAGGGAACAAATTATAGATTACATCCTTAAATTTTATATCCATAACATGAATAACATATGTTTAAGAAACAAGATGCTCTTCAATATCTCTTAGGTGATTATTATGGAGCATAGGAAGGTCTGTGAATGGGTTATTAGGGAGTCATGTTGAATACCTAGGATATCTATGGGTGATTTTTTGAGTCAATCCATTATTAATTTTTTATTTTTATAATTTTTATGATTTTTTTTGGTTTTTAGGTTTTCACAAGGGGGACTCTAGTTGTGTTAACTACAAATATAGGTTTAATCCCTCCTTCTAGCGCTAATGAAACTGTTGATGTAGTTTTTATGCATACCATAGTCAATAAGGTAGCCTCTAACATTAGAGGATCTCAATGGAGGTAAACTCAACTCTAGGGTAAGAGTTATAAGTATGTGGTTTGAACAACCTATTGATGAAATATATGGTAGGGCATGTAGGTTGTTGACCAAGTTTTTTGGATAGAGGTATGATCTCTAAAGGGTAATTAATTCCTACATGAGTTATGTGGGTGGCTAGTTGCTAATCTAAAGTGGGTATATATAAAAAAAACTTTAAAAAAAGGAATGGTAAGGTAGAAAATAAGACTCTAGGGTTTTTAAGAATTACCTCTTTGTCTAGTTTCTAAATGGACAAGTGCTTTCAAAACCTATGCCTATTACAAGAAACTATTGCACACACATAGTCAAACATAATTTAGAAGTATAAGGAGATACTAATATATGGAAATCATAAGCCTCAGTCAAAGGTTACCCATTTTAGAGTAACTATTACACACCCTTAATAAACAAATTATGGCTTAAGCTAATGAAGTATCTTAGGTAGCTTTTTCACAGACACAAAGAAAACTACATCAAAATAAAGAACTCATACACATTCAAAACATGAATCAATCAACTTAATTACCAATAATAAATTTAATTTAATAATCCTTTAATATCTTTTACACATCTAAATCTAGAATATCAATCAAGACAATAAAAAATCCATTATAGCTATTGCACACTAAGAATTATTAAATTATAAAACCAAAAAGATAAATATAATCACATAGAAATTAGAGAGAGAATACATTAACACATTTTTTGACAATTGAAATTAATTCTACTCCTATATATTGAAAATTTTACCACACTCCAACTAGTGGATTATAATTGTTTAAATAGGCTTGGGGAAGGGGTTACCTCATCTTCTAAGTCCATGCAAAGTCATTACATGTGATAGTCAGAACTTAAGTTCTAACTCTGGTAAAAAATGTATAAGAGTTTTCTTATAGTCATCAATTTAAGTTAGCCTTGGAAAAAGCTATGCAACATGTGCATGTGCAAAAAGAAGGGAATTTTTTAATAATTAAAGCTTGAACTACATGAAAACTACATCTATATATCCATACTTTCTTTTACAAGTTATGAGAACAACCTATCAAATACTCTTAAGTTATCCATTTCTAATGGAACTTTGACTTACATTAAGGACAAGTGCCCCTTTACCAATGCCTCAGAACCAAAATCATTACTTAACTAGGACTAAATTCCCATTACTGTCTGTTACATGTTGCCCCTACATTTATAGAATAGAAAATTACTTTTAAAGGATTTGCATGGTCTTTATCTTAAAAGAATATGTTGTCAACTTAATCTTTGAGATGCCTGAGTAACTATAGTATTATCTTGTTCTACTACTAGAGCTTCCTTTTTATATTCATTAACTAGATTAAGTCTAAGACTCATTTGTTCTTCACTAGTTCATAATCCAATGTGTCATGTCCATACTAATCTATCCATTTAATTAAAACATGACCATAGTTGCCTTTGGATGCATCTCCCTATTTCATCAATTTTTACCTCTGAGCTCATGAAAACATGCCATGTGGTAGTTTCTTATTGGTTTTGAGACCTTTAAAAAGTTTGATTGATCTCACACTAGTGGATTTGTTTATATGATTTAATGTGGTGCATTTATCTTTAGATTATTTAAATCCAAATGCCTATCTTAAAATTAATGTCTACACATCTATCATTTGGTGCCTGCATGACCATCATCAACATCTACATGACCATCAATCTTTGAACCCTAATGGATAATTTTTTAGATTAATTTTGACATTTGCACTCCCATCATTTGACATCTATGTAAATGTAATTAACGTCTACATGACTACCAAAATTTAACCCCAAATGGTTCATTACTAAGATTTATTTTGACATTCACATGATTATCAATGATGTCTACATGACTATCAATAATGTCCATGTGATCATCACACTTTAAACACCAAATGGTTAATTATTGAGATTAATTTTGATGTTTGTGCACACATCCCATTCTATAAATTAATCTTTTAAGGATTAAATCTTAAGATAGAAATTTAATAAAGACATGAATTTTGTAGAGTAAGATATTAGCATTAAAAACATTAATTCCATGTGATCCTTTATCCCCATGAGGCATCCTGATCATACTTATAAAATGCACAAGTAAGTTAACCCATCCATTTCTACATGGCATCTTAGTGATAGTCTATATCTTCACAGGTTGTGTAAGTCATCTTTTGATCCTTTAAGGCTCTATAACTCTACTCATCTATTTAATCCAATCAAAAGCTTAGTATGTGGGTCAAAATTGGCAATGTTGATCTCACATCGCTAGATCTATAGTTTTCACATTAACATGCACCATAGATCTAAGTGCTTGAATTTTGACTTTATGAATGAGCTTGACACCTATTACCTTTGGGTTGGTCTACTTCTATAGGAATAAAATAGAATAAAATAAATAAGCTTTTTAGAGGCCATAAAAAATAAATTCCAGCCCCATATGAATAATAAAGTAGACTAGGGTCTTTGGGAAATATAAGACTTATCATGACTCTTTTATACTAAAGATTTGGGATAATTATTTAGACTAAGTTCAAAATATAATAAAGTGCTCCCTATAAGTTTTGACTCCACATAAATTTTGAATCTATTTCAATAAGTTCTTACGCTAAACATTAGACTAAGGTTTCAAAATGATTTTACCATATATCTAATTAATCAAATAAGAGACCAAGGATTAAAAATAAAGAGTCAATTTAACATTAAATCATGAAGATCAAAAATTTTCCATTCTAGATGGACTCCATTGATCCTATAACTTGAAACACAAAGATATAATGTTAGAAAATAAGATCAAAGTCAAATGAAGATTATGTGCTAATAGGACAACTGTAAACTAGATCAATACAAGATATTCAATACTAGTTCCTAATCAAGTTGAATGTCCAATTTATAACACAAATTTTTAAAATTTTGAACAAGGGTCCTCATTTTCAGAAATGGGGTGTGTTGGGTATGACATAATATATCATTGGGATTAATCTATAATGATGTGGTTGCTCATCATTGGGTTAATAATTAGTTAGTTGAAGAAATTGAATACTAGAGAGTGCCTATTGATTATTAGAACTCAAACTAAATTAGATAATTCATTTTCTTCATCTTAAAACTTTTACAATGGGAAATCATTCCATAATTAGATTAGCCTTGTCTTCTTACTTCTTTATTTTTTATCAAATACTAATCTCTAATCATTAATTAATTTAATGTTTGTATTAAGAGAAGTTAATATTGGTTGTCCATCACAATCAATTAACTAGCTATCATTATATATAAGTAACATTAATTTCCATTATAATGATCGACACATTTAAATATCAAATTGTTATTGATATTGAAATAAGATTTCACCTAATCTTATTCCTTGTTTTATCTTAATTATTTTCCCAAATATCTTGATTTTAGAAGTAATCTATGAAAATAAGTTTCTAATATTGTTTGTGTGTAAGTGGATATATAATTACATTGTGAAACAACATATTTAATTGGGTTTGAGAGATTATTCTAGTTATTTTAAGGCTTAAATTAGTCATGGTGTGAAAATAATTTCAAGCCTATATAATGTATTTATTTTGAATATGGTTCTAGATTTCATGTTCAGACAACTTTCCTTTGATTATTTCTCATTGTGATGTTTTGGTTTGTGTAATAGGTAGACTTATTGCCTAGTGATTTATTGTGGCCCACACTAATCAAATTTCTTAGTACTACAAGATTTTTCTCAATTAAATATTTACTTATTTTCTACCCTAAAATCTCTCCCTTTAATAATTTTAATGAGTAATGTCCTACCCATTACATTTTAAATAACCCATTTGTAGAGGAACTAACAGTGAGAATCTGAAGGTTAAGTATGAGGTGGGGCTCTGCCTCTCTCTCCCCACTAAAACCCTAGTTCTAGGGTTGAGGGTGATGCATTCCAGGTATGAAGAACAAGACTACTGTGACTCATCTGAGTTATGGTATGGATTTTTTGGATGGCAGCAGTTGAATTCTACCTATTCTCCTATGGCTTGGTTTATGGTTTGTCTTAGCCTGTGTCTTCAAGGTTGCACCTATATTTCACAGTAGACTATGATTCATGGTGGTGCTTGTGTTTTTGGCCTCAATTTTATACAAATATGATAGGATATTATTGAGGTGGCTATCAAAGTTGCAAAATGTAATCGGGGCACAGAACATGGATCCTAAAGTGGGGCATGGAACTGGCTGAATAATGCAGTTCTAGAGTTTGACATGGGGCATCCACTGGTGTAAGGATGTTAGGGCTGTAGGTAGTGCATTTTTAGGGTTTGAGGGTGTGGTGGAGCATAGCCTTTTTCCTGTCATGGCTATGACTGCCATTATTGTTGGATCTGATGGTGTCTCAGCCAAATCAAAGGGATAGAGAAACTAAAGGTATTTTGTAGAATTTTAATGTCCCAGTAAATGCTTATGTGTCATTTTTACAATGGAAACGTGCATTGTTGGCCAGGGTAGAATGCTAAAGATATATATTTTTTTGCATTCTTTACCCTATGCTATAAGTTCTTTGAGGTTTCAGGTCCTTGTAAAACTTGGGTAATTTATTGGTCTATGTTTGTGGTTTCAGGTCCCTATAAAACCTGATTTAGATGTTGCTCTATAGTAGGTTTTAGGATTTATTTTCTTGGTGGTTGTTAATACTTTATCTTTCTTGATTCTGTTAAAGGGTTTTGGGGTCCCTTCAAAACCTGCTTTTACCATAATCTAAAACAGTGAGAATTTGAATATCTTTGAGGAAACCCTTTGAACCTTTAGTGGAAACAATCATATCTTACCCATGATCTATCATTTTGGGTTTATTGATACATGGATCAATATAAATCCCTAAAAACAAGGGTAATCTTTGTCCCATGTGCTATAATCTACTCCTATTAGTTCATAATAGTTAAGTCAATAATTGCCTTTGAGTGGGTCATAATGTTAGCCTAATATAAATTTGTTCTATAAGGAGGGATTGAACCCTCTACCATATTTCATGTCTTATTATGTTTTTGATATTAAATAATTGATACTCTAGGATTATCAATGACTATAAACTAATTTCTCATCCTTATTCTTTTCCATTTTTTGTGTGTTTAAACCCCATACTAACAAAGATTAGTGTGTGTCACTCTGGAATTTTCTTCAAGGATCACATGATTTAAATTTAGGTTGGGTCATAGAATATTAATTTTTCTCCTCTTCAATATCATAGACATCTTATATCTAATTGATTTAAATATACAAAATTAGTTTATCCAACCACATCATCCCCTTAATCTATCACCAATAGACTAGTCAAAATGGTTGTATCTTAGTTAGTTGGATCAACTATAAATTTTCTTAGTGGCGTGTATGACTTACCTATAAATTATTATTGTTATCTTCCAAAGTTCACTCTAAACATTGTAAATACTATATAATAACATATTACATCATATAAAACATCCTTAGGTTAATTAATTTTGAGCATGAAGATGTACCTTATACGTTATTTCCCTTCACCTTTCTTGATCAAGATTATGATTGCTTCCTTAATCCCCCTAAAATTTCAATCATAGGATGAAATAAATTGAATAATGCATTTTAGCCCAGTTTGGTCAAGTAGTAGATCCATTCATATTATACTACTAATTTTCCTACATGATAAGGGAATCCAATGAGCTTATACATAATTTCAATGCATGTTTTCAAAATATTTATAATAGGGTAACACATTTATATAGAAAAAATACCCAATTAGCTTTAGAAATGTTAAAAAATCCTATAGATCCTTGGAATTCCACTTTATTAATAAGAGATATAACTATCATTGAATTTCCCCTTACATATGCAAAAGCAATAAAAGTAGACAAGCAACTCAATTTAGAAGGGAAAATATTGGCTCTCATTCCCATTGTTCTCCCAAATATGCCAATGTTAAAGTTAATCCTTCCTATAAATCAAAATATTACATTACCATAACCTCTTCTAATTATGAATTATATTCCTATATAACATGTTTACCCTAATCATAATTTAGGATTTTTGAGTCCATATAGTAATAAATTAATGCTTTAGTCTTAGAAATGATCTTTAGTTTGATTTGAAACAAATAATACCCAAAATTATCTTCAACATTCAACCAAACTTGAGTTATATGTAATCCAGAATGATCCAAATATTGGGAAATGATTTTATAAACTTTAAAAAACAAGTGGGTAGATCAAGTACTAGGAATTATACCCCAAATTCTTATCAACATAAGTATAGGCCTTTCAATAGACCTAGTAAACAAGCTGAGTCTTCATACAACAAATTAACTAAGATCAATATCATAAAGATTCTATTTCCCAATTGGTGTCATGTATATAACACATCCCAACATGGAGAACATGACTGTGTTGAGTTTTATCTATCCTTTGAGATGTTTTAGAAGAAAATTGAACAATTTGATGTTGTCCCAAATGATCAAAATGTTTCAACCAATAATAATGTTCCTAGTTCATCAAAATCCTCTAATACAACCATTGTCTTTAAACTTTATATTTTCCTAATGTATAAGATAATGAAATTAAGGATAATACCAATGATCTTCAAGCTTTTCAATAGTATCATACATGAAGCTATACTATAAGGAGAAGAACACATCAACCTTTGACTACCTTAAATCCACCAAATAATGTTATTACACATACTAATCCTAAGGCTATAAATGATCCATCCCCACTAACATCAAGTGACAATTAGCACTCCACTAGTAAAACATGTTACAACATTGTGTAAGATATATAAAGGATTAAATTGAATGTAAACCTCCATAAATTAGCACAAATAACTAAACAAAGGTATTTACTTCTTAAATATCTTACAGACAATATTAGTTAGCCCAAAAAAAAAAACCTTATTAAATGTTGAAATATATAGTGCTAGGACTAGAGCTCCACCATTCCTACTTACAATCATAAATTTTGGTAATAATATACATATTTATATTTTATATTATGGTACATCAGTGAATGTTATGCCTGTATGTATTTTTAATAATATAGGATTAGTTCCTATAAAATTAGATAGTGTGTTAGTTTAGTTAGAAAATTCTCAAGTCAAGGTGGTATGATTGTTGCCAAATGTCCATATGCAATTACAAGATAAATTAAGAGTGCATCAATTCATAGACTATACGCACTATAAATCCACATGGTTCTAGTCATGGTAAAACACCCCTTGCCCCCTTTGGCCCCCTTGGGTTAGGAATGTTTATTAAGATCCTTAAACACACCCATTTATCTATTTTTGGCTAATTTAATTAGTTCATTAAGTTATAAAGGCATGTTTACACCTCCCCACCCAAATCCATGGCTAAATGATTCACACATAACCTTAGGATTATTTACCACCTAGGCATTTAATGCCCTAACCTCCTACTCTTATTTTTCATGCATACCAATGCTTCCTTTATTAACCTCAAATCATAAATATTGGTATTAATAACTAAACTTAAGTTCAAATAGATAAAATTATTAAGTTTTAACTATTTATCCCTGACCTATTTCGATCACCCTCGATTGATACTGGTTGACTAGGATCGATGTCAGTTACTTAAGGTAACCAAAACACCCTACCTCATGAGGTTGAAATATCTATTTGCATGAGATATTATCTCTCAAGTGAAACAAATTTTTTAGGTGAATCATCAAACCATACTAGAGACATCAAAGTACCCTAGCAACTCAGCACAAAGAGCTCAAACATTGTTACTCTACCCATATTATTCTACGATCCCATACAACTTGCACCCAACCTTAGCACTTTTATAGGCCAACAAACTCTAGAGATAATTATTATCACTTATATCAAGTTAATTTGTTAGTTTTAGTAATTTTTATTATTTGTGCCCATTCCCCATCTCTCCCATACTCCCCTCTATGTTGGAGTTATATAACTCCAAATGTCTCACCTTCCACCAAGTGCCCACAAACCATTCCCAATCACCTAACTATCCAAATCCATAGTTTGGTACTTTTGGGAGCTTATTATAACCTCACAACCACCATCCAATCCAAAAACCACCTTTAAAGCCTTCTTACAACGCACCCAACAACCATGTTTGTCCCAAACTAGAACCAATAGAGACTTGTATTAGTCACCTCTAACTAGCATCAATCATCACCTGACTGGCATCATTTGCCCTTAACTGATATCAGTTGCATAGTGACTAACATTTGTCACTATGTATTTTATTTTCCAAAAAATAGCAAGCAATTTCTACTTATCAACCTTCATCCAAATTCTAATTTTTAAGTTTGTATCACATCAGAAAGGCCTAAGTTATTTGTTGAAATAGGTTTGGACATTATATCATTAGTTTCCAATAATTTATTACTATTTTGATTTAAAATCACTTGTTTTCCTTCAAAAACATTTCTTGCATTAATTTTAGTACCTTTTATTACTTTATACAAGCATATATTTATGTTTTCCAAAACTTAATTTGTTTAAAGAGTTGATTGAAAGCCTCCAAAGAAGTCTAGTGCTTCTTGGATCTAGATTTCACTAGGTAATCCACCCATATATCTTACTAATCCACCCTTTTCTAGTTTCTCTCTTATTTTTAGGTCATCCTCCTGAGCTAAAGTAGATTTCTCTATAATTAGCCAGATCATGAGTGTGAAAAAAAAATTAGGTTCTTTTAAACCACATCCCTCTTTTAAGTTTCTTCTTATTTTCTAGAATAAGAAAAATAAACACAAAAAAATAGTGAAACATTATGGCATGCCTAGTGGGACCCTAGAGCATTTCTTGGGTTTGTAGTTATTTAGGACATTTAGTTACATTAGTGAAATTTTCATGCTTTACAAATTTCATTTTTGAAAATTAAACATTCTTTCTTTCATTTATTCAATGAAAATCTTAGTTTCAATTCTTCTTTTCCAAATCAGCTTTTATTCTTCTTTGCATTCTCAGAAAAGTTAAAATTTTCATTTATCCTTCACTTTTAAAAATCAAAAAGCACTCATCCTATATTGGGAATTGCATCTTCATAACACATTTAGGTGCATTATAGTTATTCTTGTATTCATTGAATATAAATCAAAATTTTCCTTTGGGTTTAAAAATGAGTTGCATCCATTACTTGATTGCTTGTTTAGTTCACATAGTTTAATTTAAAAAGTGAAATTAATCATATAGAATCACTCTTGTTACACACACAATACCAAATCACTCATTGAAATCAAACATCAAACACTAACATAAGGTCTGACTAGAATTTCATCCCCTAGTGGTAAACCTTTCCCTCGGCTATCACACTTGGACCTCACTACTAAGGGGGAAACCAAAACTTTATTTTCTAGCTAAGTATCATCTCTAATCATTTGGTATATTTTAGTAAAGCCCCTTACACCCTTACTATTTTGGTGTGTGAAGTGAGGGAGTAGGCCACAATATCAAGCCACATACCAAATTCTAATACAAATTTTTGATATCCTTGAACAACCTAAAACCATCTTTAGAATTCCTTTTCTAGTTCCCATTCTATAATCCCAAGTTGAGTCCCATTACTTCTTAAATTGAGGCATAAGAATAAAGAGAGATAAAAAAAATTATAGGACTTAAATTTACTCTTATTTTATACTTATTTTCCTTGAATATTTTATTTTTTTCTCTCTTTTTGAGTGTGTGAGATTGCTTTCACCCTTATTTCATCTTTCTTTTCATGGTTTTGACAAGACAAGTTATAAATCAAGCAAACCAAGATCCAGATCCTAACCACCCATCTTCTTCTTCCTCATCCATGGAGCACACTCTAGATGTATAGAGTTCCCCCAATCACTTTATAAGTCCTATAATGCCTTAGTCTATTTCATTAGGAGATATGCATTTTACCACCCTTCTTGATAATAATCATGTGTCTCTCCAACATTGCCTTTCCACCATGACTAACTATACCCATGTTTTTGTATCATCTATTTAGCCCCCCTATGGCATACCAACTTAACTTATGGGTGAAACCTCAATAGCCAATATCTCCACCCAACATATGGTAACCCAAACCTCTTCCTCCACCAACAACCCTTCAAAAACCACCACCCAAAACCAATCCCTTCCATCAACTAATACCCAAACACCTTCTACCCCAATAAAGAACCCTTAAAACATAGGAGCAACTTAACCTTTGGTAAACCATACACCACTTACCATTGGGATGCCTTCAACTAGTGTTTTTCCCTTGCCACTTTCCATTCAAAAACCAACATCTTCCACCCCTTTCCAAAAGTTTTTAGTTTTCATACCCTTTATGCTTCCACCTATTAACACTAAAGTAACTACCCCTCTTCTACCCATCAACCCAACCATGCCTCTTACCCAACCGATGTCTATTCCACCAAACCTAGGGTATGTCCCAAACCTACAAGAGTATATACCTACACCTTCTTCCCAAACTTACATGCCCTCTTAAAAATATGTGGCATCCTCCGAACCCTCTACTAGCTACCCATATGTGGCACCTTCATAACCCCAATAAAATATACCTTACAATTATGGGGGTGTACCATCACAAAATTATCTTATCAAGTTGTTTATGAACAAGATGACCAATCTAGAGTCATATATTTTTGGTGCCCACAACCTCTTATCATGCGATAAAATTTGAAATGAGCCACTCCACCCATCCATCCCAATACAACCATACCCATCACAATGGGAACTTTAAAATTTGTTAAATATCAAAGCAGACAAGATCCCCAATAACACCTTAGAGTGTTTATGAATTCATTTTATTTGATTGCTTATGATGATGCTCTTTTTCTCTAGACTTTCCCCATGTCCCTAGATGGACCCAAATTTGATTGGTACAATGCCATCACTAAACACTCCCTCCTTTATTTTTCCCAACTAGCCCAAACTTTTTTAGACCATTTAATTATTAATATTTATAAGAAATTTTAATCACTGACCTATATTCCATCAATAAATTTGAGGATGATTCAATTGCCAACTTTGTGGCCCATTAAAGAGGGTTGATCAACCAACTCTCCTTCTCTTTGCCATAGCCTGAGTTGATTGAGATTTTATCTTGGGCTTATGCCAAACATATCTCATCAACCTTATAGGTTTAGATATTTTAAACCTTTGATGAGGTATTCACTATGGCTCAAAAGTTACATATTGGAGACATTGGTGATGGAAAGCTTAAATTGAGGAACAAAAATTATAGTTTCAAGTCAAATGAAACTTCTTCCTCCAAAACCCACAAACTACTTCAACACTAACACCAAATATAAAGTAACTACAAATGTAGTTGTGCTTAAAATGACTCCTCCTCTTGTTGTCAACCAAACCAATTATTCTACCTCTTCTACTAAAAATTCCAAAACCTAAAACCACTATGTCCAAAATAAGTATACTCTACTAGGGGAGTCATACGCTTTGGTTTTGGAAATGCTATTAAAGGCATCTATCATCCAACTTACTCTAATTAAAACACCTCAACAATTCAATTATTCCTACCCTATACCAATTTGGTATAAGGAGAGCAAAATCTATAGTTTTCACCAAGTCATTAGATATGATGTTAATAGATGTAAGAAGTTTAAAAACATTATCCAAGATTTAATTGATAAGGGTGAACTTGTGTTGGATAACCCAAATACACATCCTAATCAATCACTTTAAATTTTAAAACAAACATTCCCTAACCATTCACCTTACACAAATAATGAGCATACTAATGTGGATTCCTCCCACAAGTATGAGGTTCACACAATTAATGTTGTTCTCAAAGAGCTAATAGTTAATGAACCCATGTCCAAAACTCTCACTTTTTCTCCATTTATTGAGGTATTGGAGTCACCTACCCTTTATTTAAAAATGAAACAAATGAAGAAACTACCCTCCCTTCTCCATTTATTGAGGTAGTGGACTCACCAACCTCTCCTTTGGAAGGCATAACAAAGGAGGAAACAATCACATCCATCCCTTTTTATTCCATGATAGAGCTATTCACCCTTCCTTTCAAAAGCATACCTAAAGAAAAGAGTTACTCACCTACTCCTCCCATGGACGAATCACCCATCAGGACCTTATAACCTTTGATAGAGGAAAATTAAAACATGGATGTCCCACTCTCTTAGCCATTTGGTTTATCTTTTGAGTCTAACACTAAAGGAACTAGGCCCATCTATAAGACTTTTTTTATATTGGTCCAAAACTTAGAGTTTTTATTCCAACTAAACCTTGATCAAGCCACATTTTGGCATCACCTTGGGCTCCCATATATAGATAATAAGGAGTCATCAAAATCACCATTGTCCAACCAACCTTCAACTTCCACTAGTGAGACTACCATCACCACAATCAAACCAATAAAAAACTCCACCTCCCAAACCTTAGATAAGCCATCCAACCCAAATCCCTCCCAAGAAACCAAAATACCTTTCACTATCCTAATAAATCCCATCACAAACCTAGGTGTCCTCTCCACTAAAATCTTACCCATCCTCCATTGAATTTATATTTGACACTACCAAACCCACCTAAAAAACCACAAGTTAATCCAACAAAGAAAGTTGAACCATCTATAATTCCTAAATCCAAAACCTTACCTCTTATTTCCACTTTTTATTCCATTCTAGAACCACATCTCTCTTCCATCATATAACCTTACCCCTCAATATTGATTAAGAGGACAAGCCTCCCAAAGAAACCAAAAACCTATCCTTTTCTTCTAGCTATATCTCCACTTCTAGCTACACCTCCACTTTTAGCTACACCTAGACCTAATTTTACTAAACCTTATAACTATAAAACCTCAATCCCAAATATTTTAACCTCAAAAAAATCTACTCTAAAACCAGCCACCAAGATAATTCCACCACCAAAATCTCTAATTTTCAATCCTACCCCTAAGAAGGATTCTACCCTAACTATCAAAACCAAAATCTCCACTCCCTTGCCATCCTTTCTAGAGTCATACTCAACCATTTTGTAAAGGTTGTTGAAATATTCCTACTTGGTATGTCCTCATATAAAATAACTTTATCCCTTTATTCCTAATCCATATTGGTTTAATGATAATTTTATTTTCTCATACCATAGGATACATGGGAATGATATAAAGAAGTTCAGAGCTCTTCAAGTCATAGTCCAAAAACTATGTGATGAGGATTATTTGCTAACTAAGGAACCCCCCATGAGCCCACCATGAAGAAAAAATACAAAATTAACACCTCATGTATACTTACCCCCAATCTCTCATCTAAAATTGAGGAGGAACCAAAGCATCCCACTAGCCCACAACCTTTCTAAATCCATACCATTCATGTGGTCACTTGATCACAAGCCTAAAAGGATAAATGGAAAGCAAAAGTGTCCATCCCATGGAGATACCCTTATTACACCACCAAAACACACAAATAAACCCAAACACCTTCATCAAAGCCCAAGATTTCTATCTTAGGTGCACCCCAATCCAACCCCTTCGAATCAATACAAAGGATAGTTATAAAACAACATCACCAAACACTAGTGAAGATGAATGTGTATGAGTTAATCACATCATCAAGCCATGATGGAGGCCTTATAGTCTATAGAGGTTTATCTTGAAGATCCATGACCTCTAGTAACATTTATTGGGGTACTTCAAATATCTTCCCTCATCACTTTCTAGGATTTACAGATATCTCTTATTCATCTAGATGATTCATATCTTCCCCTTTTCATTAACACCCACATCAACCAAAACTATATCAAGAGAGTTATGATTGATGGGGGAGCCAACATTAATATTATTTCCTCCCATGCTTATGATCAATTGAAATTACCAGAGAACATCATGTCAAAAACTACATTGGTGCTCTGATCTTTCAATGATACCATGGGAACAACCTTAGGGATGGTTGTCCTTCATATTCATTTTGGGCCTCACACTCTTCCTTATCTCTTATACATAGTATAAGACAAGTTATAATATAATATTTTTCTTGGATGCCCTTGGATCCATTCCATGGGTTGTGTGCCATTTACCTTATATCAATACATCAAGTTTTATTATGAGGGTCAAATCCACAGCATACCAGTTTAACCTAGTCCTTTCAAGTCATGCAATATGAATTACCAACCTAATGATGTTCTTATCCCAATCATAGATGCATCCCCTTATTCTTCCATCAACCAAACCTCTACCATCTCATCCATACTTTCCTCCCAAATCCCCATGAATACCCCCTTGGAATCAACATTTCAACATCTCTTACTTGGGGAGTATCACCTATTAACCTTAAATACCTTCCCTACTCCCCAAGAGTATAGGAATCTTGACCAACATCTTAGCTATGATTTCAACATTAGAACCATTGTTTATTTTAGGCCTCCTAATTTCCATACCAATATTGTCTATGTTGGACTTGATCAACCAATTTTTTCCTCCACTATATCCTCTTATACTAAAATTTTCACCTATAATTTATCTTACATAGATAAACTAGAGTTTACCAAGACATATCTCCATTATTGTTCTTGGAAGGGATTCGGTCTAGGCCATTATGAACATGGACCACATGAGTTGCTAACATGAAATAATAAGAAACCTCATGAATGATTTGGTTTTAGATTCATTCCAATAGAAGATCCAATCAACCCACCCCCCATCACCTTTATTGAGGAATAAACCCCATCCTCACCAACCCCTTCTCCTTCAAAATCTAAGGATTTTAATAACAATCCCTCTAACTTTTTTTTGGATCAATATTATTATTTTTTTACCCCTAACTTATCAAAATGATGGGGAAACCAAAACCATTCCTCTAACTCATCCTAATATGGTAGAAAATGATTCTCCTACCATTAATATTATTCATTGTCAAGATTATGATTCCTTTCTCACCTATCTTGGTGATAAAGATTCTTCCATTCACAAAAAATCCCTTCCTCCTAAGATTTGAAACATGTTTAACAAAGCCACTATTGACATCAAATTGGGAACTTAGGATAGCCCCCACATAGTGAAAATGGGCCAACACTTATATTCCTCAAAGGCAAGATTCTACATAGTGTTTGCTTAGTCTTATAGTGATATGATAAGAATAAATCCTTCTATATTCATCTATAACACCATTACCACTCTTGATGCCAAGCTTATAGGTAAAAGCTTTGAAGGATGCACCCTTGTATAGCCCTTCTTTTCAAAGAAGAACTGCAATGCCTCTTATCCATCAAATTCATCCAACACATTGATTGTCCCTAATGGGTTTCAAATATCATTCATATCACTAAAACAATAGGGGGAATTCATATTTGTGTTGACTTTCATGATCTTAACCTTGTTTGTCTAAAATATGACTTCCCTTTACCAAGCATTGACCAAATTATTGATCTTACTATTGGTCATGAGATGTTATCTCTTATGGATGGGTTCTCAGGCTATAATCAAATCTTGATTACACTAGAAAATCAACATAAAACTACCTTGATCATCCCATGGGTAACCTTTTGATATAGGGTCATGCCATTTGGTCTAAATAATGTTGGTGTAACTTACCAATGGGCCATGACCTACATCTTTCATGACCTTATTCATAAAACCATAGAGGAATATGTAGATGACCTTTTTGTCAATGCTAAATGTTGTAAAGATCATTTTAAAATCCTTAAGGTTATCTCCAGATGCCTTATCCACTTCCATGTTTACCTTAACCCTAAGAAGTGCATCTTCGAGGTCTTATTAGGAAATATTCTTGGCTATATTATCTTTCTCCATAGAATATAAGTTTATCCCACTAAATTCAAGGTAGTCCTTGACATACCTCCTTTAATTAATATTAAATAACTCCATAATTTTTAGGGGAATCTCTAATCAATTTTTTTCTTCATCTCTCAACTATATAATAGATGTTAGCCTTTTGATCACCTTTTTAAGAAGGATATCTCCTTTAAGTGGAATAAAGACTATCAAAAGGCATTTAACTCACTTAAATAATACCTTCTTCCTTGCTTGTCCTTTTTTCTTCAAAAGAGGACCAACCATTTTACCTCTATATATACACCATAGGCCACTCTTTAGGGGCCATGCTTACACATTATGATGATAAGCATAAAGATCAAGTAATCTATTATGTAAGTTAAACACTTAAAAATCTACCTCACCTTGGTATTTTTTGCTTCCAAACTACATCATTATCTTCCCAACTACAAAACCTTCATCATAACCAACACCAACCCACTCAAGTATATTCATTCTAAGCCATATCAGAAATTTTGTATGGCTAGATGGCTCATGTTTCTATTTGAGTTTGATCTTGATTTCCTCTAGTAAAAATCAATCAAAGGGCAAATTATTTCCAACCAATTAGCTAAATCACCTTTAATAGATAACTAACCTCCTCCTCTTGAGTTCCTTGATGATTCCATCATAACCCTCTCTTAAGAGTATTCCAATTATTAGATGACCATGTTATTCAATGGATTGAAATGTCAACATGGTGGGGGAGTTGGTATTATAATTATCCCCCTTGATAAAGAGCATCTTCCCTTATCTTTTAGACTTTATTTTGATTATGCTAATAACATAGTTGAGTATGAAGCCCTGGAGATAGGTGTCCAAATAACTTTGTCTTTAGGAGTCAAAATGATCAGTATTTTTGATGACTCCAAACTCATGGTTAACTAAATAAATGGTTATTATCAATGTAAAAATAATGTTTTACAATAGTAAAAATATCTAGTAGATGTTCTCTTGAACTCATTTTATCATTAACTTATTCAAGCCACTTCATGTTCTACTAACAAGTTTTCTGATACCATAGCTTCTCTTGCTTCCAAAATCCCATCCACACCTTTTGATTATAAACTCTTTTTCACTATCCATCACCTTAACAAACCCTATTATACCAAATTAGAAATTTCTTCCATTTTTCATGTAGAATATATCCCATCTAATAATTTTATAAGCAATGCTTTAACTATCTAAACCTAGCCATCATTCCTTTCAATCTCTCTAGAAATGGTCAAAGAGAATTTTTTCATAGTACCTCTTGTTATACCATATTAGGGGTAATTATTTACAAGAAAGGCTTTGATGGTATCCTCTTTAGATTACTACATAGTCATGAAATCTTCCACACTATCAAATAAGTGCATGATGGGATTTGTGGAGGACACTTTAGTGGTTTAGCTATCACTAATCATATCATTCACCTTGGATATTATTGGCCTACCCTTAACCAACACTATTATGATTACATAAATAAGTGTGTTCAATGTTAGCAACATGCTAATTTGCATCATGTTTCTAGTGAAGGTCTTCAAGTCTCTAAGTATTTTTGGCCCTTCTCATAGTGGGGATTATATCTCATTGGTGAAATTAACCCTCATTATTCATAGAGACATCATTTTATCATCACTATGATATAATATTTCACCAAGTGGGTGGAGGCTATTCCCCTCATCTCAACTAAATATAATAATATTATTGACTTTATTAACCATAACATTATCTACCACTTTGTTTCTACTCATAAAATCATTATTGATAATGGTAAATCATTTGAAAATAAAAATGTAAGAAACCTTTGAGACACATTTGGCATAATTTACGCTGCTCATTGACACATCATCCATAAGCTAATGGATAGGATGAATCTTATAAAAAATCACTTAATAAAGTGATAACTAAAATGGTCAATGCATATAGTCAAGATATGCACTTACACGTTCCCTTCACCCTATGGGCATATCAAATTAGCATTTGAACCCCTATGGGTGCTACCCCTTTATCTCTTATCTTTGGATCAGAGGCTATATTGACTCTTGAATTCCAACTTACCTCTCTTTTTATATCATCAATAATGTTTAACCTCACTTGAGATACTTTATGAGAATCTTTTTTCTATGCTTAACCAGCTTCGTGTCTATCAAGAATGAATTAATTATGATTATAACAAGCACCTAAAATAATGATAATGAAATATCAAAGACCTCATTTTAAAAGAAAATTAGCATGTAACCAATATGGAAAGAAGCAAATGGGGTGATTTTTATTTTAATTGGCTTGGATCATATATCATAATGCATAAATATGGGTTAGAAGCTTATCAATTATCATCTCTCAAATAGAAACTAAAACCTCATCCCTTCAATGCTTCACATATGCATCCATTATTTTGTTATAATAATTTCAATACTCACCTTCTATCTAACTTAAGCTCATCTCTTATTTTACAATATTTTCACCTTCCTCCCCTCACTTTGAGGACAACTGATTAAAGCATATAATAATGTGATTATCTGTCATAGTTTTAGCCATAATCCTAAATATGTTCATCATGACTCTACCCATGGCATGATTCTTATGGATACTTTTTTTCTCCTAATAGGATGGAATCCCATGGTCATCTCTTAAGGCATCCTCTCACCCACTAATTCAACCTTCTTGTGCTATATTTTTGCCTTCATAAAGGCAAGCCTTAAGCTTATATAAGCAATTCTATGTCTATAAAATTAAAAAAAATTAAAAATTAAAAAATCATATATCTTATGGGTCATCCTTAGATTTACAGGTTGCTTCCTTAAAGGATAGCTACCAAAACAACTCAAACATTGCTTAAAATAAGGTAGACTGCTACCTTGAAGGATAACTATCAAAGCCTAAAACAAGTCAAAATCTTAGACCACTCCCTTGAAGGATGGATAAGTCCAAAATTTATAAAATCAATTAATTTCATGGAATCTTCTCACACAGACTCAAAACATCAAAAGACCCATTGTCAAAAGTCACTAAAAGAAAATATTTTTAAAGTTGTAATTATCTTTCACAAAATTCAAAGAGTAGACTTCCTGCATTGATCAGTCTACACCAAGTAGGACATAGACTTGTTTATAATGGCTCTTCAACAACCTACAGAAGGATCAAGCTAGCCCCACAAGAAGGTTCCATTATTATCCATCTTCCTTTTTACCCTCCAATAAACAAGGGATTTTGAGCTTACTTTCTAGTATGTGATCAATAAACTTCTTAATAAACTAATAAATGTTAATGTGAATTATGAGAAGGGATTATGTTCATAAGTCAATCCACCTTCTTATTTTTGGTCCTTACCAATGAAATAGCATCACATTTCCTTCTTCATTTTCATACCTACTTATTGAGACATTCATTATGACATTTGTTTCTTAATTGTTTAAGCTTTATTCTCTTTTATTATATATATTTTTGTTACCCAAAGTTAATCTATATGTTGAGATTCATTTTAATATATATACCTAAATTTCATCATCATGAGTAGATGAAATATCCCTAAAATATTGATGATATTTAGAAAGATCCATTATAGCTTTTAAAGTTTGATGTTTTTAATATATATATATATATCAAATGTCCATGTCTCTCAAAATGGTATATACATCTCACTTCATCGACTCATAGGTCAAAATCAAAATCATATAAATATAAAAGAGTCATATAGGGTCTATGGTGAAGGAAAATACTACCAACTAGACCCTATCCATCTCTTGAACCTATATGAGCACCTGCATATGCTACTACCCAATCACTAGGATTCATGATACTAAGTCTCCATCCCATAACCCACTCTATTACATACTCAGTATACTAGGGTGTGTCTAAAATTTGGGTGAAAACAAGTGCCTCAAAATATCTCAAATCCTCTATTATTGCCACATATCTAGACACTTAGATAGTCCATGCTACACTTATAGGTGCCTATACTCCTACATATATTAGATCATTTATCTCTATTGATATAAATGTCACCTATGCCTATAACACATCCCTCTCCTATGTGATGGTACCAATATGACCCTATGCTACATCCTTCACCTAAATAATAGTGTCTAGTTGTACTCATGCATAATCCATCTCTTGCATAAGGGTGGATACTTATCCCCATGCATGGACCCTCTCCTAGGTAATGATAATAGCTTATCCCTAGAGAGTATCTCTTTCTTGAGTCCTCACTACCATATGACCTTGTGTTGTGTCCCTATGTAAATTCATGGAAGCTAGTGCTTCCCATGCTATAACTCATAACATTCTTTCTTTGTCACTCTTGATAATCACTATCTATCTATCTAGGGTATCTACATCCATATAATCACCCTCCACCTCTATATCCACATTAATAGCTTGTTACTATCCACTTAGACCTCTAGCTGGGTTGTGACTACCATATCCTCTAAAATATATGGCATACTATCCCTACAATCACATGATGTACTCTTGTGTGACCCCAACATCATCTACACCTATGAGAACTAGGAACTCATAGAGTGGATCAACCTCTATTGGTTGTGGTAGAGGCAATGGTGCCTCTACATCCTCACATATATATATTGGGAATACTCTTAAGACTCCCTATACTAGGCCATACTACCTCTCACTTGATCAAAAGGGATCAACTCTACCTCCTGACGTCACCTCTCATATATCCATTTAAGGCTTTATAATGGAAATATATGTGTGTGGATCCCCCTCTATGGTGGGAATTTTGTGTAGGATCTCTAGATAACCTCCCCATCCACCAATGCATCTAACCACTATCTAAACCAATCTAAGTCTCACACCTCCACCCCTACTCATGGTAATTCCATGTTAGATCACCACCTCATAAAGCCTACTATAAACTTGACCCAATCCCATGTGTGCCAAGGTATCCCAATTAGTTGTAAGATGGTGATATGCTCATACACCTAGTAGTGTAGTAAGAAGTAAGCTCTCATGCCATATCACCTATGTGCATGATAATACGATACTCAAAATTTACCTAAACTAGTAGTTCTGGGACCCAGGGGAAAACTATCTTATCCTCTATCATATCCACTAGCACAACTAGTATCACCGAAGGAAATATACCTTCATTTGAGTTTAAAATCATGTATCAAATGATATATATAATCATCATCATTATGAACCACCTCTTATCAATGTCCAGCAGTATAGATACTCAAAATAGAATCCCCCAGCATGTCATCTAACCTCTATAAAATCCTCTCTAAATAATAGGTTGATGTAAGAATTGTACTCATCACTAATAATAGGCTCAATCACTCGACCCTATATAGGTAGTCTCAAAATCATATAAATGCCCTCTAATAGGATCATGATCTCTCCTATCAATAACACAAAAGTGTTGGTAACTAGGTCTCATCTCTTGATGAGGGCTATCATCATCTCAATATCTTAGGGCATGTGTCAATAATACTGCATGTCATCCAATCTGACTACTACCATATACTCCCAATCCTATTTGGTCATGTCTTAATTTACATCATCTAGAAGAGGTAAAACCCAATCTTACATAGTCAACATCACCCTTGCCTATAATATTATATAATAGACTTAATCTACACTATACTTATAAAAAACACATAAAATGTTAACCTATATTACACCTAGGCACCAACCAAACCCATTTTCCTATATTTTTTTCCTATTTTCCCTAGTACCCTTAACTAATCTATACTATACCTCCTTCACCTACCTCTAAGCACCTACCTTAACCAAAAAAATTAAATCCTATCCCCTTGACTCCCCTTGAATTACCCACCCTTCTTACCCTTACTTTTCTAGCCCTTTTTATGACCTCTTACCCCTTTTGCCTTTTTTTCAAGAACCAATATCCATTGAGCATCGACTAACATTAGTTATATATTAAACCAATGTTAGTCAAACCTTGATTGATACTTGTTAGGTGTTGAGGCCTGATGCTAGTCCCTATCCTAACTAACATTAGCCCCTATCAACTAATATCAGTTGATAATGACCAATGTCAATCACTATGAGCCATAGATGATGGACTCCAACCCTAATTTACTCAAAAACTACACCAAAATACCTAAACTACCCTACCTTACTCCTTCCATTTACCTTATTTCCTAGATACAATCATAATAACTACTAAAATTTCTTCCCTACCCTCCCAAATTCCTAATCTCATACATTTCAAAACACACACCACAATTGGCATACACTAGCCCATACAAAGTTAAAATACCTACCTCATTACATGTAAATTATCATGGAGGAGCCTGATGTACTACCACTGCTCACTCTTCACCCCTAGATCATCCTCTTTCTCAATAAATCCATTCTCCATGTGGTCCCCACACTACCCACCTAGTACACTCAAAATTCCTAGTCACACCCCCTTCAACTCATAATCAACACCAATCACATAGCTCCCAAAGTGTTTATTTTCTACATAATTCTTTCTCACTTTGGATAAAACTCATAGTACCAACACATAAACTAAAATTCTAAAAAAGAAAAACTTTAACCTTTTAGGTCATTAGAAACCCTTTTTAGGGTTTGGCCAATGACCAATGTCAGTCATTGATAGGGTTAGGGTGACCGAAATTGGTTGACTCTAACTAGCATTAATTGATGACATTAGGGTTTTGCACCTAACTCCCCCATTCCACCCCAAGGGTACCTCTTCTTTCCTAAATCCCTACCCTCATAGTTTCCCTTTTGTCACATTGACCCACCTAGACAACATTTCCATGATTCACATAATTACACTCATTTGTGACCTCTAGTATGCAAACCTTCAGCTACCTCAAAACATGTTGAATTATGGCTCCAACAAATATAACCAATTTTATTATATTTGGATCACCCTATTATTAGCCCCTTGATAAAATAGACACATTAGTGTAGAGACTCAAATTTATAAGTTAACTCATATTTCATATTATTGATGTGGTGTCCTAGTTTACTTATCACTCATCCTCCTCATTATAGACTTATTTTCCACTTAATACCATCGTACCCACTTTGCCACACATATACACTTGTCAAACCCTCACCCAACTTTGTTTTCACCTCATCACATCTTGGTTTTAGTGGGAACACCTGCTACCATAATTGGGGCATCCAACCTTATACTATACATTTTATTTTTATTTTATAGCTTGAGGATACAACCTACACAAAAAGGGTAAAAATGTAGACACTAGAAAACCACATGATTCTAGTAGTCATAAAACACCCCTTGGCCCCCTTATCCCTCTTAATTAGGAATAATTATTAAGATCCTTAAACACACCCATTTCTCCCATTTTGGCTAATTTAATTAGTTTATTAAGTTAAAAAGTCCTATTTACACCTCCCCACCCAAACCCATGGCTAAATGATTGACACCTAGCCTTAGGAATATTTCGCATGTAGGCATTTAATTCTCTAAACTCATAGACTTATTCCTCTTACATTCCAATGATCCATTTATTAACCTTAGACAATTTTCATTAGTTTTAATATCTAACCTTAAGTGCAAATAGCTAAAATTAGCAAGTTTTAACTATTTCTCCCTAACTGATGTTAGTCACCCCTCGACCAACATCGGTTGACTAGCACTGATGTTAATTACTTAAGGTAACCAAAATACCCTACCTCAAGAGGTTAAAATGTCTTTTTGTGTGAGAATATTATCTCTCAAGTAAATCAAAGCTTCTAGGTAAACCAACAAATTAGACTATAGACATCAAAGTTCCCCAATAACACACCATGAAGATCTTAAGCACTGTTACTTTTCTTACATTACTCTAGGATCCCACACATCTTGCACCTAACCTCAAAAATTTTCTAACCCAAAAAAATCCAAATATAATTAGTTGCACTTATATCAAGTTTAGTTGTTAGTTTCAATAGTTTTTATTATTTTTACCCATTCCCCATCTCTCCCATCTCCCTTCTATGTTGGAGTTTTACAACTCCAAACACCCCACCTTTCACCAAGTACCCATAGACCATTACCAATCACCTAATGCTTAAATTCCCTATTTTGGTACTTTTGGGAGCTTATTCCAACCTCATGACCAACATGCAATCCAAAAACCACCTTTAAAGCCTTTCTAAAACTCAGCTAATAACCATGTTTACCCCAAACCAAAATTAATAGAGATCAATATTGGTCACCTTTGACTGACATCAAGCATCACCTAATAAACATCACTTACCCTTAATTGATATCAATTACAAAGTGACCGACATTGGTCACTGTATGTTTTATTTTCTAAAAATATAACAAGTAATCTCCACCTATGAACCTACACCCAAAAATTATTATTTTTAAGTTTTTGTCACATCACAGAGGCCTAAGCTATTTTTTGAAATAGGTTTGAACATTTGAGCATTATTTTTCATTAAGTTATTGCTATTTTATTTAAAATCACTTGTTTCCCTTCAAAATCATTTCTTGCATTGATTTTAGTACCTTCTATTACTTCATGCAAACATTTGTTTCTATTTTTCAAAACTTAATTTTCTTAAAGAGTGGATTGAAAACCTCCAAGGAATTCTAGTGCTTCTTGGATATATATTTATCTTTAAAATTCACCCATATATCTTGCTAATCCACTGTTTTCTAGTTTCTCTCTTATTTTCAGGTCATCATCTTGATCCAAATAAGAGTTTTCTACAATCATCTGGATCATGAGCACACAATAAAAATAAGGTTCTTCTAAACCACACCCCTTTTTAAAGTTTCATCTTATTTTCTAGAAAAAGAAAAATAAACATGAAAAAATAGTGAAACATAGGCATAGAAGTAGTTGAGATACCAAAAGCATATGGCATGCTACTACATAGATATTGGTAAAGATAAATCAACGGCTATATGGAAACTAATTTTTTCCTATATGTGGCTAGTATAAAGAGGAGTATAAAATCAAATTAAAATTGATCAAGAGTCACAAATGAAGTTGATAATCACATAATACAATGTAATCAATGAACAAGTCAACTTCATTCTTATAGAAGCAAGTGTCTATACTTTATCAACCAAACCAAAAATGAAGAAAAGTTTGATCAATATCATAATTTAGGTCTGTGGTCATTGTATTTAGATGTAGCATGATCAAAGTAAGGAGCTGAGGCTAGTATTGTACTCATTGATCTCGATGGTAAGAGACATGTTTTAACTTTTATATTATAGTTTTTATGTACTAAAAACATGATAGAGTATAAATACTTGATCTTGGTTCTATAGTTTGAAATCAATTTTGAGGTCCATCAATTAATATTTTTTATTGATTCTAAATTGGTCATGCAACAGGTACATAAAAAAATTTAATACAATCTTTCTTATTTAAATAAGTATAAAAACCATACCTATGACTTTATCGAGTATTTTAGTTCTTTTGATATCTTAGTCTTCCCTAGAGTATAAAATGTTACAGATGATTTATTAGTTGTCTCAGTTGTGAACCTCATGCCATTATATAAGACTGGCCTAAATTTTTTTCTATGGAATTAATTTCTTGTCACTTTGTGCCTAATAATGTTAAAAATTTCCAAATTTTTTATTATGATAAATAAATTATTGATTTCATATCTAAATCCAACATTTTTTATTTGCATGTAATTGATGAAGAATAAAAAAATGGTTTTATAGGACAACAATACCATTTTGATGTAGTGTTTCAGCTCAAAGACAATAATATTCCAAAAGACATGTTATCATTAGAGATATTATTTGACTCAGACAATATAGAGAATATATTAGAAAAAGAGACTCAACTAAGTTGAGAGTTATGGATTCTCAATGTGGGAACCCAAGACAGGCCTAAAAATATGGTAGTTGAACCTAAATGAAATGATGAAGAGATGAAAACATTGAAGAAGATGATACTACACTATCAAGATATCATAAAATGGAGATACAATGACTTGAAGATGTTTCACCCTCATATTATGACACATAAATATCCCATCAAGAATGATTATATCCCTTTAAACAATACCAAAGCCAGTAAATATGGTCCTAAAATTGTTCATGGTGAATGAATTCTAGAAGATGTTATCAACTAGAATTATCTTCCTGGTGTACAATTTAACTTAGGTGGAAAACATAATACTTGTGAATAAGAAGAATGGAGAAATCTTTGTGTAGATTTCAATAATCTCAATCATACATTAGACAAAGACAATTATTACCTAAATGAGGTCATTCAAAAAGTGAGTGGTTCTTAGATGATGACATTTCTAGATGGATTCTCAGGTTACAATAAGATCTTAGTGTACCAAGAAAACCAAGACAAAATAACAGTCACCACTAAGTGAAGTACCTACACCTTAAAAAAATGACATTGGGTTTGTTTAATATCAACACCACATTTCAATGAGCTATGGACATTGATTTTAGATTCCTAATTGGTAAGTACATTATAGTGTACATGTATGACTTGATTGTATTTTTTAAATGTAGATCATATCACTTGATTCATCTAAAAAAATATCTAAATATTGTAGAAGGTTTTGCATAACACTTAACCCCCAAAAATGTGTATTTTATGTAATGCAAGGTAAGATTTTAGACCAAATTATCACTAAATAAGGTATCTCCATTAACCCATAGTGAGCTAGTGTTATTTACAAAATTCATCTACTAAACAATATGAAAGAGATGAAATCATTTTTTGAAAAAATTCAATATGTATGGAAGTTTATTTCTCTTTTCACTGAGATAACTAAACCTTTAATTTCCATGTTAAAATATGGAACTACGGTAGAATAAGATGTATATTCTAAGAGGGTGTTTTAATAAATAAAAATATAATTAAGGTCCTATGTTGGTTAGTCCAAATTATGCTAAAGATTTCTATCTCTACTCTTTTGCTTCTAGTCATATGGTTTTAACTATTTTGACACAATGATTTGAAGATAGATATCATCCCATATCCTTTATGATAATATATTTTAAGGAGGCATAACTAAAGTAACCTATGCTAGATAATACTTTGTATGCATTGGTGAAGGTAGTTAGAAAGTTTTTTCATTACATATATTTTGAGAAAAGTGCACACCATAGTTTCATATCATGTGGTTAACAAAATTCTAAGACATAATGAGCTAGGTGAAATAAGAGGACATTGATTTACTAATATTTAGGAATATGACATCTAAGTGAAACCTAAAAATTTGGTACATGGTTCAAGTTTTGTCCAGGTTAATTTTATAATATAATCCCAATATCTACATTTTTTAAATTAAATAGTCTAAGGTTCAATTTGGTCCATGGTACAATTCAATTGTCCAATATTTTATTTATGGAAACCACCATCCCTTTTTGATAGGATGCAAAGAAGAGCCATGAGGCTTAAATATACACACTATATGTTATAAAGAGGAGTATTATGCCACAATAATCATGAGGGGATTTACTTGAGATGATTGTTTGAGGAAGAATCACAATAGGTTATAAACTCATTTCATGATAAGTTTGGAATTGATCATGATTATGGTAATCTAACAACACACATGATTCTCATAGATGTCTATTATTGACCAACATCATTCAAGGATGATTATGAACATGTGAGTTCTTGTCATTCATGTCATATCATTGCTAAAAAAGATATTCATGCTCTGATAATACAAGTAGTGATAGAGTACCGCCACTTTATCTTATGGGGATTAAAATTCATTGGAGTCGTAAATCCCAACTCATAAGTCAATCATAAGTTCATTCTCACCACCACCAGCTATTGTATGAGCTGGACTGAAGTTAAATAAATAAGGAAGAGTAAAGTTAAGGAAGTTATTGCATTTGTAGATAAATTCATTTCAATTCAATTTGAGATTCCTATATCACTAGTTTGTGAAAATGGACCTACCTTCTAATTAGTATAGATGATTGTGTGGGTATACCATAATGAAATTACACTAAAATTATCCTCAAACTAATATCCAAAAAATAATGTTTTGGTTGAGGAAACAAATAATAATTTGATAAATTCCATAAATAAATTAATTGATTAAAACCCATGAAATTGGCATGTGTTACTCAAATATACTCTATGGGTTGATAGAACAAGGCATAAATAGAGCTTGAATAGTTATCCTTTATTTATTTTCTATGGAGTAGAGATAATTTTTATAATTTAGATCAATAAACCTACTTATAAATTCATACAAGAATACATGGAACAAGATCTAATAAATCATTCCAAATTACTAGACCTAATCCAATTGGAAGATAAATGCAATGAATCTTTACAAAATTTTAATAAATCTAAGGTTTTTATAAAGATATGGCTTGATTAAAAGCATAATTGAAAGCATTTCATGTTTCAAACTTTGTCTTGTAATAGGATAAATCCCATGAGAGAAAGGATCAACATTATAAGTTCAATCATTTGAGGATTGACCCTTACCAAGTATCTGAGATTTTGAGAGATAGTGTGTTTAGACTAAGAGATATCTAAGGCAAGGACTTGAAAATACCTATTAATTGATAGTATTTGAATCATAAATTCATGGTTTCTACATATAATACCATTTTTGAGTGAAGATATTAAGGTTCCTTTGAGTATATATTTTGTATTTAGTTTTCTATTTTTAAAGCTAGTGTTTCCTACTTTGTTGTTTGCTTTAGTATAATTTGTTTTTCTTTGTTTGTTCTATTTTAGTTTATTTGTGTGTTTTGTGCTTCCCTCTTGATTTTTTTTAATTTGGTTTGTTTGTGTTTTTACCCTTTTGTGGTTTTTACTATACATTTCAAAGATTGATTGGAGCTTTTCATATGCTTATCATAATAAATTGGTTAATAAAAGGGTAGCCTTTGGAATTCTTGAATCATATCTTATTGTATATTGTTCTTTCCTTTTACGAGGATTATATAATCAACATCATAATATAATTATACTTTAAATAATTAATGTAATTTTTGACAATAACATGTTAAATAAATGTTATGTCCTCATGCTCTTATAAGACATGAACTTAAAATGGCTGATGATAAATTATGAGAATATTCAATTTTGGAAATTATAATGTGAATCACTAATGAGAAACCATATAGGATATTGTAATTTTATTTGTGTATTTATATAATTTTAATGTCGGTGATTCAAAAAATAATGTGTGAATTTTATATATCAGCTCAGTCTTGTACACTTGGGAAACTAAGACCTCACTTATTATTATAAGTTATAGACCTTTCCCACTTTCATAAGCCTCACATCTACTCTATATTATTCCCCTTGGTCTATTTTTTGGTCCAAGAAGACTTATGTTGATGACCCATGACTAGAAAATGATTCATAATCAGATATAATTATCTTGATCAAAATAAAAAAGGAGAGTAACAATGTATCTATACCTTATAACTAATTTAAATGTCAAACCAAGGATGTAGACTTAATAGGATGATGTCAATGTATGTGCACACTCAATGTCTAATTTGACATTTTGCTAATTGTATCTAAGATGTTGAAGTGCAATAAATGAAATGCTCAAAATGAAACATAAAAAAATATAGTAAAATAAATGCTTATGCATTGAAATCTTCCTAAAACAAATCTTAAATAAGAATGCAAATCACATAATTTAGAAATGAAACACACAATGATTAAGGAAATCAAATAACACAATTAACTATCTATATGGGTTGGATTGTTATTATAGCCTTCTAAATGGGCCCCTTCCTCCTTCCAACATCATCTTCAAACCTTCGTCTTACAACACTATCTTGAACTCAAAATTGCTTACTCATATTAATCAAAAGTGCAGCAATGAATTGCTAAATGAAGTTACAACCATAATTACTTAACATAATGTACTTCAAAAAATATCTATTCAACATATATTATTACTATATCTCTCAAATATACTACTACGTATCTATATACCACATTTGAGATTGTTTTATGCAAAATAATATACATAATACATTCAAATTATAATAACCAAAATTGGTTCTTTTTGCTAAATACATATTTCATGTGAATCTTGTGGCTTTGTTATAAGACAAACAAAGGTTTTTTATTCTTCAACCACTTCCTTATTGAGCTCCATGGAGGTTAGAGTCATTCCTATGAGTCAGCTAGAAGAGAATCAAAATCTGTTCATGCATGGCTTTGGTCATGCAATGGCTGTAGGATGGTCTGTGTAATTAGATTTATTTTGTTGTAGGATGCTCTGTGATGTATATCTATTTATTTAAAACATCTTCAAAACACATTCATATAAAAAGTATCCTAAAGCAATAGATAACCATCATATATTTAATCTCAATAGATAATCTTGACTATTTAAAAGAGTTTAAAAACATAATGTTATATGCTTTATGAAAGTAGGAAACTATATGGAAAAATGTTCAAAATCATGGTAAACAAGCAAGATGAGTACTATAGATGGACACAATAACAAGACATTTATGGGGCTCATCATACCTCCCCAACTTAAGATTTTTCTCAACTTCGAGCACCATACTTGTTCATTCCTAATTCACAAAGAAATCTAAAATCCATAGGATTGATAGCACCACTAGAAAGGTGTGTAGAATATATTCCTTTGCTCAAATAGTTTCCAAATTTTGGATTCTCTAGCTTCATCCACTGAGGTTTTGTTATACCAATCTAGAATAGGGTAGCATAATATGGGTGGCTATAACTTTAGGTTTAGAAATTATGGTCCCATGTCACCTACAAGAAGAATGTACTTTTTGGTCTTGGTAAATGTTGTAGTTAAATTAACATGGGAATAGGGCTCCCTCTTTATTAATGTCGAGGTGAGCCCATTTCATCATTTAGTACATGATTCTTGTGTATTAGGACTAGCAGAGGATCTCAATCCTAAATAAAAATCTTTAAATTTATCATAATTCTTACCAAACCAATTTCTTCATTTTTCAACATGATATCATCCCATTCTACTAAAACAACATCAAGTGCCATTGATTCACTCCTAATGAGTAGCAGACTATCATTCTCCTTTTTCCTATATTCTACTATTTCTCTTCCTCTTCTTTGGTCATTTAGTAAATATGATGAAAATGCTTGAAATTGGACATCTCCAACATAAATATTGGGACTCCATTCTATATCATGTGGAATAACATAATTATTCACGTAGAACTTGCATAATTGTGCTAGTTCTTCCTAAAACTTACTTTATAAATGGAAAATAAGGAAAGGGGATCAATAAATTCATGGGGAATATCACAATAAATTCACATAAACCTAAACATGTGCCGTAGTTCTTCAAGATAAACTAAATACACTTTTGTAGGAGGCCTACAATCAAGGAGTTCTTCTGTTATACCAATCATATCCTCAACTTTCTATTGAGTTTGGTGATTCTTTCTTCCTTCAACTTATTTTCCTCTTTTAATTTCCTATTTTATTTCCTTGATTCCTTTAGATATTTAAATTGATTATCCATCCAATTCAATAGTTTAGAAGATATTACAAAATAGGAGTGATACCTGACCTCATGGGTAGCTTTAGGTTCCTCTTGCTTATTGACCTCTATATAAAGTTGTAGAATGGTATCTATAGGATGATCTTCTACCGAGGGATATAGATGACAAGATACTATAGTAAGTGCATCCAAACCTCCACTGGATTGATATTACAGCTACTTCCTTAGTTTCTCAATTTCTTTCAAGGCTTGCTCAAGAGCAAAAAATTCCACTTACACTGCAATAGGTTAATCTAATTATTGAGTTCTTCCTGCATGGGTTCCTCATGCAACTCTTGTTCTAATTCTTCCTCTACTAGTTCCTCATACAATTCTTCAAAACTATGTTCCACTTATTCTTCTTCCTCATGCATTTCTTCAAGATTGTGCCCAACTTATTCTTCTTCTTCATGTATTTCTTTAAAATTGTGTTCAACTGGTTCTTCTCATTCTTGCATTTCTTCAAGACTCTGCTTAAATTTTTCTACTTCTTCCTAATCAAATACTAGATAACATTCTTCCTTATCTATTTCAATCTTAATAGATTCATTTTTACTAGTAGTCCTTTCTTCTCCATATTATTCATTTATTTGAATAATGGAAGAAGGATTAATTCTCATTTTTCTCTTTAATATATGAGATATAAAAGGAGTGGGGGTTACTTTGGTCTTATTTGAAGAATATGGGAATTCCTCCTTAGATTCATCTGAATCAGGTCAAAGAATGAGTTTCCTCTTTTTCTTTCTCTCATACCTTACTGTAGGTTCTTGTGTTATTGTAGGAATACCTTATTCTGTAGGTTCTTGTGTGGTTTTAGGAAGGTTTTTTACTTTAAGTTCTTGTGGTTCTATATGGACGGATTATTCTTATGATTTATGTTCTTCAACCTCTAATTCTTATTCTAGTTCAATTCCTTCTCTATCACTCTTTTCATTTCCTTCTCTATCACTCTCTTCATTTTTTGGTATTTGGAGAAATTGCTCCCAACTGATGTTGTGTCTAGTTATTTGAAAACCTTCTTTAACAAGTAATTGGATGAGCTAATGGTGGGAGATAGATTTAGAATTTCCTTTTTGAAAATCCTTTGATATATTGGTGATCATATGAAGAAAAAATCTTGGAATGTTTATCTCCACTCCATGCCACAAATGATTCAATAAATTTAAGTGTATGTAATGTAGCATTGAATACCTTCCTTTACAGATGAAATATCTGGAGATAAATTTGGTAGCCTTAGCCTATCTTCCTGGTAGAGAAAAAATTGTGGTGCCTTTCATTGAGGTTTCAAGCATTCATTTACTCTACTAAACCTTCATCTCTCAGTCTTAGCATCATATTTGTCTTGCCATTCCTCCCATATTATAGGTAGTCTAGTTACTCTATTGATGCCTATTTTTTTAGCTTTACTTCCATTCCTTTTACCATGGCCAAACTATTATGCAATGTAACTAGAAAATTCCTCTACAATTCCTTTATACATGGACTATATTTTCTCAAAATACTATGCCCATCCTATATGTAATAACAAGGCCAATATTTATAGGTTATTACTCAAGGGGGTAATATCTAGTGGTTCATGTTTCAAAAAATCACCTCCCATATTTTGTGAGTTGTAAGTTTGGGTATTTACAACAAGATTTTTGGGCAATGGAAAAATGATTTTTATAATTTTACATTGAGAGGTGAAATAATATTTTTGAATTAATGAAAAATCTCCCCCAAACTTAATGTGTCACTTGTCCTCAAGGGGCGAAGGTCGTCATGCACAAAAGACTCATGGGAAGAGTAAGGGGTGAAATTAGTAGTAATGTCAATGGTCATATCAATAATGATAGAGATGAAAAGGAGAGGATATGGTGGTGCATTTATAGCATTAAGTATCATCATCTTTAAAAATAATTAAAATGTATGATAGGAAATAAATATAGAATAATTACTATATTACCTATAGAAATACCTTTCAGAAATATGAATATAATGATGTGAAGTGGTGATCATGGCATACATTAGAATTTAAGTGGGAGAAAACACTTTATGTAGGATGGAATGTAGGAAGACATTCTATAATAAGATATGTGTCTTGTAATAACAAGTTTTATCCTATAGTCAAAAGTTTTATCCTATAGAAGCAAGCTTTCCATCTTATAACAAGAAGAAAAATGTATTTCTACTCCAAGTAAATGAATCTACAAGCAAGAGCAAGGGAAAACAAAACATTTTTATTGAATTAGTGCTCTCTCTCTCTCTCTCTCTCTCTCTCTCTCTCTCTCTCTCTCTCTCTCTCTCTCTCAAATTTTCTAGTCCAAACTCAACTAAAATCATAATAATCCAAAAAGTAGGATTTTATTCATCCTAAACCAAACCATTGGGAATGACTTGTTCTTGGCTATAGGATTTTTTTTACTCTTGGAAAATATTAGAGAAGGGTTAACAAAAATACCCTTCAGCTTTAGGAATAGGTTTATTTGCTTCATGAATAATAAATGGATGTTGTTCTTCAATAATTTAGTGAGTGAAATTTTCCTTGGGAAATAGTTTTTAGTATAGCTTAAGCCTATATCCATTAATAAGTAGTTGGAATTGGATAGAGTCAATGATTGTGAGATTTATAGCTCCATTATTAAAAACTCATTCAATTTCATAAGGCCCAAGCCATATAGACTATATCTTTCCTTTATAATTCTTATATTTAGAGTCAAAAAGGAGTGCTCATTCTCCTACTTAAATATTCTTAGTCTTGATGTTCTTGTCATGCCATCTTGCACACTGTCTTTGCACTATTTTAGTATGATGAAGTGTTTCCCTTCTTAATTCATTAAGTGCATTTAGCTTCATGATCCTATATTTTTGAGATTGAGAAATATCTAAGTCCAAATCAAGTGTTGTCCTTAATGTCTTATATTCAAATTCAATGGAAAAAATAGGATTTTACCATAAACTAACTCATATGAAGTGAAACTAGTTGTGTTTTTCTAGGTGATTCTATAAACCCAAACTACTTTTGTTAGGTTATGGAGCTAAAAGCTTCTATGATGCAAACATGGAGGAGGTTGTTGAGAGGTTGCTGAGGTGCAGAGAAACTAACGTCGGTCAGGCTAATCGACATTGGTCATATTCAGAGCATAGGGCTATCGACATCAGTCTTTATTGATCGACGTCGGTCATCTCCAGCTAGACAGGGATTGACGTCAGTCACCTATGTGGTTCAAAATTGTGAGTTTCATGGATAGTTTGTTAATGAACTAATTGTTTGCATGTTGAAAGGATAATTTTATTCTTGAGATGTAGATCTAATTATTGTAATTGGATGTCTAATTATTGTTTGCATGGGATCTATATAATAGACTCATGGGTTATATTGTAAAGTGTGCAAGGTTAGGTCCTTCAGAGTGAAGAGAGCAAGGTGTGTTCCTCCTAGTTCCATAGGGGTGCCGAGTGTGTATGATCAGGTAGAGCTATAGGTTGTGCAAGTTCTGGTAAGAGATCCACAGGGGTGCTGGTTTGGAGAATCAGAAGGGTTCTTCATGTGTGTATGATTTTGGTCGGCATGTGTGCAAGGCCACATTTGGATATCTACATGTGTAAGTAAGATCATTGATTTGTAGGTGTGTGTGTGTGCGTGAGGTCAAAGGAGGTCTATGGGGTAGCAAGATCAAAGGTGACAACAACATATCAAGGAGCAAGATCAGGGAGATCTACTTGAAGTATGATTGTGTACTTGGAGTGCGATGTGTACTTAGTGTACTGGCAGTTTTGTTACTGACTGGTTGACAGCTTTATGTGTTGAATTGTGTTTGTAATTGATATTACAAGAGAGATAGCTCTTGAAGAGATTTACTATTTATGCCCTAAAGGTGTGGGATCCATAGAGGTGTGTAAGGAAGAATACTATGGCATTTTCTTTGTTATATTTCCTTCTGGAAGAGTATTAATACAATTGAGTATTATCTCTCATATTTCGTGTTATTTTTGAATTCTAGTTACTTGTCACTTCTGGTTAATTTTGCATATTTAGTTGCTTGGTAATCAATTGTGCTTCTGGGTCCTAACAGTGGAATCAGAGCTATTTGTTGTTCTAGATTCTTGACAAAGTGGTATCAGAGCTAAGGTTGCAGGGAGTAGGTTTGTGTTTGGTTACAGGTCACTCTCAGGGGTTTTTGATTGAGTGGGAGTATAGCAATGGTAGAAGAAAGTACACTAAGAATGGATGAATTGAAAAGCATGAATGGTCAATTATGGTGTTATGGAAATAAAGAGTAGGTAAAGAAATATTTCTGGTTGGTAGAAGATCAGCATGAAGGAACTAAAGAAGCAGATGTTGCAGGTGTTGTCGCACAGGATGCTCTAGGATGTTCCTTGGATAAAGTAGAATCTTTTTTTATAGATTTTGTTGCCTCTTTCCATGCAGCCCAAAATAAATTATTTTTCCATGTTAAGGTCTTTGGAGACTTTGGAAAGATTTATTTAGGGGCTGGTGTGCCTTGTCAAAGTTTTGGCAAAGGGAAAGTGCTACTGAAATTGTAGGCAGGCAACACATGGGTGTTGAAGAAGGTCATGCAAGTCCCAGTCTTGAAGATGTGGCTAATTGATTTAGGAAAGTTGGGTGATGAGAGATGCATAGTAACTCTCACAGTGGATTCTTAGAATGTTACCAAGGATGCACTTGAATTAACATGTGGTAAGAAAGTAGGTACTCTTTATCTACTTGCTTGTATTACTGATTCCACTTCTGTTGCATAGGTGTGGCTTTATATTCTTGGTCACATAAGTGAGAAGGGAATGGATGTTCTTAAGTCAAATGGTAAGATTTCAGCTTTGGAGATCAAAGACCGAGATTTTTGTGAGCAGTGGGATGCTACAAGAAAGGATTATGTTTATTGCAGGAAAAGGAAGACTGATATATTTGATAAACTTAAGAACTAGAAAGCCTTAGTGTTCTTGGAGGAGATGACAAAAAAATATTAGTGGATGGGACTAGATATCTCTGAGTAGGGTAGTTTGGATAGGGTTTTGATTTAAAGTAAGATCGTAGGAAAAAAATCATCACTCACAAGAAAACATAGGTACTGATGTCGGTCAAAAGAAACTAGCATCGAACAGACAGGTACCAATGTTGGTCATGTGTAGACTAGAGGAGTCGATGGTGTTGGGCAGGTGGCAACTAACGTCGGTAGGATAACCCGTGTTAGTGACCTAGACAGTCACATGGAACTGATGTCGGTTGGATGCAGACTATGTGGTGATCGAGGTCGGTCATTGAAATAGATTTTAGGTAGACATCAAGCTGTCAAGGAGTCTTAAATGCCCATATGGAGGATTGAAAGGGTAAGTAAGCCTCAAATTTATTGTTCCTCTTCTTTATACTCATTTCTCACTATAGAGCAAGAAGGATCCAACAAATAGTGGGAGCATGGCATGATGAGGAATTTGATTCCTAGGATGTAGAACCAAATGGGAGATTTGGTAGGGTTGCCAGCTAATATAAAAGCACTGAAAGATGAATGGATTCCTTGGTTAAAGAATAAAGAGAATGGATACGTGAGATGGAAGTCCAGGTCATATGGTCTTGAGGAAGCTCCAGGATAGTGGTATAGGTTTGACAAGTGGATGATAAAGCATGGCTTTATTCAATGTCATTGTAACTACTGTGGTTACTTTACCAGGTGGGTGATGATTGCAACATCATCCTGTTACTGTATGTTATGTGTTTTCTTGATGCAGGGTTACACATATAGGTTTTTTCTAAGCTAAAGGTAAATTTAGTTCAGAGGTGTGTCATGAAGAATTTGGAGGAGCGAAATTCTATGGCATGAGTAATCCTAGAGACAGGGAAGATCATAAGTTGATGTTGTCACAGGATGATTGTGTGAAGGTAGTGTAGGATGTAGAATGGAAAGCACACCTATGGATGGATAGTTCACAAAATAGGGTCCCCAATCACATGATGAGGTTGAGTACATGTGTACTCCCTGATATTGCCCCAGTAGTGGGAGTTATCAGCAGGTTTGTAGTCAATCCAGGAAGGAAGCACTGGAAAGTGGTTCAGTGGGTTCTCAGGTATCTGAGAGGGACCAGCAGTAGGTTGACATGCTATGTAGGGTCAGGCACTTTGGATGTGGTAGGTTACTTAGATGATAGGTGTTTCACCACAAGTTGTGTGGTGGTTGGTCTTTAGGGTTGATCTTGATGAGGGATGCAAGCCATGAAACAGATTAGACGATGTACAGGTATAGGTACAGGTGCAATTGTTTATCTCTAAGTGGGAGATTATTAGGTTATGGAGCTAAAAGCTTCACTGATGAAAACATGGAGGAGGTTGTTGAGAGGTTGTTGAGGTGCAAAGAAATTGATGTCAGTCAGGCCAACCGACATCGGTCATATTCAGAGCACAGGGCTGCCAACATCGGTCTTTATCGACCGACGTCGGTCATCTCCAGCCAGACAGGGACCGACGTCGATCGCTTGTGTGGTTCAGAACTATGAGTTTCACAAATAGTTTGTTAATGAGCCAGTTGTTTTCATGTTGAAAGTCTAATTTTAGTCTTGAGCTATGGATCTAATTATTGTAATTGGATGTCTAATTATTGTTTGCATGGGATCTATATAGTAGACTCATGGGTTGTATTGTAAAGTGTGCTAGTTGAGTAAGAGCAAGGTTAGCTCTTTTAGAGTGAAGAGAGCAAGGTGTGTTCCTCCTAGTTCCATAGGGGTGTCGAGTGTGTATGATTAGGTAGAGCTGTAGGTTGTGTAAATTCTAGTAGGAGATCCACAGGGGTGCTGGTGTGGAGAATCAGAAGGGTTCTTCATGTGTGTATGATCTTGGTCAGCAGGTGTGCAAGGCCACGTTTGGAGATCTACATGTGTAAGTAAGATAATTTATTTGTATGTGTGTGTGTGTGTAAGGTAAAAGGAGGTCTGCAGGGTAGCAAGATCAAAGGTGATAGCAACATATCAAGGAGCAAGATCAGGGAGATCTACTTGAAGTATGATTGTGTACTTGGAGTGTGGTGTGTACTCAGTGTACTAGCAGTTTTGTTACTAACTGGTTGACAGCTCTGTGTGTTGAGTTGTGTTAGTAATTGATATTACAAGAGAGATAACTCTTGAAGAGATTTATTGTTTATGCCCTAGAGGTGTGGGAGGCCTAGAGGTGTGTAAAGAAGATTGTGGCATCTTCTTTGTTGTATTTCCTTCTGGAAGAGTATTAATACAATTGGGTATTGTCTCTCATATTCTATGTTATTTCTGAATTCTAGTTACTTGTCACTTCTGGTTAATTTTGCATATTTAGTTGCTTGGTAATCAATTGTGCTTCTGGGTCCTAACAGTGGAATCAGAGCTGTTTGTTGTTCTAGATTCCTAACAACTTCTATAAAATGAGTTGACCAATATTTTTTATGTAAGTTGATAGTCTTAATGAGGATATTTTCTAATTCATGGTTTATCACTTACACCTAACCATTTTATTGAGGATTGTAAGGGGTAGACTTCTTGTGTCTGATTTCATATTATTTTACCAAGGTAAGTGTGAGATTTGATGTGAATTGTGGGCCTTGGTCTATGATTATACCTCTTGGTACTCCATAATAGGTGAATATTTATTCATAGATGAACTCATATACCTTCTCATCTTGAGCATGGGTTAAGGCTTTGACCTATACCCATTTTGTGACATAATCTATGTACACTAATATGTATTTATTGTTATTTTATTTAGGATCAATGGGACCTAAAAAATGTAGTCCCCATTTGTCAAAGGGTTCTAGAACCAGTTGTGGCTATATTGGCATTTCATCAAAGTGAGTGGGATTTACCATATGTTGGAATTGATCACATTTGTGGGTTTACATCATGGTATCCTTATGAAAATAAGGATAATAATATATAGTAGTGAGTACTTTCATGGCCTCTTATTTGGTAGGAAAATGACTCCCACAGGGCTCATCGTGATAGGCTCTAAGAATGTTATAATCTTCATCTTCTTAGATACATCTTCTCATAACTAAATTTGGTCCAATGATAAATAGATATCTTAAAATATAGGAATAATGTCTACTCTTTTGTATTAGGTGTTGTCTATCCCTAGGTGAGAAATGTTGTGGTAGTGATCTTTTAGTAATATAGTTAATAATATCGTAGAACTAAGGAGATTGAATTGTTATAGTAAATAAATGTTTATTAGGAAAAGAGTCATCAACAATAAGACTGTGCTCATCATTTTTAAATTGAGATAGAAAATCTATTGCTATATTAGATTTACCACATTTATCCATAATGGTAATTTTTGGTAATTTGGCTTGTCAAGGCCAAATTCCAACCCCTGCAATTCAAAATTTTCAAAAACCATCAATAGCCTCTGTAAGCTAATCAAATCAATATATTTTGGTTTAAAAATTCATTTTTGGTCTTTAAAATTTAAAATTTATCTCAAAATGTCATTAAATTTTTTAAAATTATTGTATTTATATTCAAAAATATAACTTTAGCCTTATCTTAAAATTTCATGGCTTTAAAAGGTAATTTAATATATTTTTTAAAGCTAAAAAGACTTATTTTGGACCCACACATGCCAAAATTAACCTAAAAAGAATGTAAAAGTTTAATTTTAATTTATAATCATGAAATATATTCATGTAAACTCATATCATGCATTATCTTTGAGGTGGAATTTTGAATTTTTTTTTAAAAGACAAAAATAAGTTATTTTTTTCACTTTCAAGAAGAGAAGTATAGATCAATATGGATTTTTTACATAAAGTATATGGAAAATAAATAAAAGGTCATGAAAAAGCTTGAGCATAATTTTCATGGTGTTTGGATTCATAAAATGGCCAAAACTATTTCATACAGGCACTCATCCTAGTTTCAACATAGTGACATGCTTACAGGTTTGATGATGGTACAATCAGCTAGAGAAGGGTACAAATCTGAATTTTTGGGTGTAAAAACTATATTAATAAGCATTTTTAATGGATTTTTTTTCAAATTGTATTTTACATACTCATGTACCATTATATTTAAGACAGGCTAATTTCTGTAGCATTACAACCAAAAAGGCAATGGGTTTTTCTCAATTTCTCCTCACCTGGGAAGGGTTTCATGAAATTTCAATTTGTTATAGAATATTTGGGACTCAATATATATATATATATATATATATATATATATATATATATATCATCATAATTCATATATTATTAATATATTTAATGGTATAACATAGCAAGGAAAAATAGCCAATCAAATATGCAAATTAACATACATTCAAGAAGAGTGTAGGGTTAAAGAGAGAAAAAAAGATTTTTTCAAGATTCCATTTTTGGATAGTTTTCATCATTTCATCTATTTTTTAATGTCTTAAATTAGTTTTACAAAATAAATTTTCTAAAAAATCCATTATTTGGAAAATCTTGGTGCTTTCAAGCATCCAAAAGGGCCTAGTTTAGCATAGTTTAAGGAAATTTTGCATTTTTAAAGGTTTTTTTAATGGAAAACTAGGTTTAAATGGAACATTAAAATAATTTAAGATTAATTTTATATATGAAATGTCCATTACCCATGAAATAAACTCCAATAATATGCAAAAATGCATTCAAGTTTGCACAAATTTCATGCAAAAAGGACATTTTTTAAGGAAATTTGAGGTTTCTAGCATCTACAAATGGAGTTTTGACTCAAAATTTGGTATGTATAATCATCATGAGTAGATTAATAATATATAAAAATTTCAAGTCAATTTTAAAATTTGAGTTTCTTTCTATTTTTAAACATACCTAAGCCTCTCAAAACATAGTCAAGAAGAAAGCAAGCTTGAGCAAGATGAGGCCTCCAAGAGCAAGATTCAATATTTTAGTTTTTTCTAATAATTGTGTGAGTTTTGAAGGTATATAATGGTGTTTTAAAATATTTAAAAATTAATAAATAACCATATATTGTTGTTTTTAATACTCCAAGAAGCTTCTAAGTGACAGAAGTTGGCTTAATAGGCCATCTTATCAATCAAACAAATGAACGTTGGAGTCAAAATGTCTATCTTGGAGTTAAAATGGAGTTTCCCACATGAAATATATGTTTTTAATGTGTAAATACCATTATGAACTCAATCTACAAGTTCTAATTCATGAAAGTTGAGTTCAAATAGAAGCTGACTAGTCTTTGAGTCCACATCTCTTCGGTTGACTAGTTTGACTAGTTTCATGCATCTCCCATGCTATTCATGCAAGATAAGGACATTAAAGAACTTAAAATAAATTTAAATATGGATTTATATTAAAAATTATGACTTGATTTTCATGAAAATAAGGTTAACAAGTCAACATGGGCCCACCACCTCCAATTTTATGCCAAAAGTAAAGGCCATGCAAATTTTTGAAGACGTGAAGAATTAAAGACTTTGTTTAATATTATAAAATGAATTATTACTGAGGAATGGCATGGATTTTCATGAATTATGACTCGATTTGACATCAATATGGGCCCACCACTTTTCCAAATTTAAAAATAAGGTTCTTACAAGATAAAGAAGGAAGGAGATATTTAAATTATATTATAATTAATTTGAACTCAAAAATTGACTAGAGTTCACATCCAGTTAATCTCCTCTTATTTTTTCAACTCTAATATTGGATATTTATTTTATTTTCTATATATTTAATCTTTTATCCATCTTTTTATGGGATCCCTCTTTTGGCAAGACTAGACTCTACCAAAATTTGAGTTTTATAACCTTTTCAGAGAAATAAAAGATTGTTTCAAATTTTCATTACTTTCGTATAGTGTGTTAATATTAGTTTCATTTGCATATGTGGTAGAAATATCTCCCTTGTCAAGTCTTGATGTTACCTCACTATTGGTATGATATTATGTAGGTCATGTTTAGTTTTGAATGCCATTTGTTTAAGCTGATAGTGGATACACATTGGCTGGTTAGTGCCTTGAATCAGGCCTATTTGACCATTTCCCTCAAGCTTATATTAACTAATAAAACCTCTTCATAAAATATTGATGCATAGGATTCAATTAGAGTTGTATATTCAATCTTTACTTGTCCACTTAGTGTTTTAGAAGATCAATTTGAGTAGATGAACTAGAAATATAGTTGTATCACCAACAATAGTGTAGGATTTCCCTTTCAGTTTCTTTCTCTCCCTTTTCATCCCAACATTTAGTAGTTTAGTAAGTAGTGCAGAGTGATATATTAGAGGAGCTAGCATCACCAAAATCTAGAGGTCTAAACTGAGTTTAGGTGTCCCATAACTTAGATCATTCCAATGTTAGTTTAGGTGTGAAGGTTTTAGAGCCAAATATACCAAGCCTTCAAATAGGGTGCTATCTAGATCACTAATAGTAATATCAAACTCTTGTAGCAAAAACAACTAATGAATTATCCTACCAGTTACAATAGGTTTGTTCATTAAATACCTTAATTATATACAAGTGATGTGGATGAATACTTGGTGACTTATAATGTAGTGTCAAAATTTGTTGATGGCATAAATGATGGTAAGAAATTTCTTCTCTATTACAGTGTAGTTAAGTTCACCCCTTTAAAGATTCTTATTGATAAAATAGATTGCATAGCTTAGAGATTAATATTTCTGGCCAAAGATAGCTCCTAATTTGATGTCAAATGCATCTATATGAATGTGAAAAGGATTTTTTTATTTAGGCCCTCTTAGAATAGGAGTTTTTATGAGTAGGCCTTTGAGTTATTGAAAGGTAGTTTGGCAGTCATCAGTCCATGTAAATTCAGCATCTTTAATAATCAATCCAAATAATGAGGAGGTAATTTTACTAAAATATTTGATGAATAATCTATAATAACCATCATGTCTTAAAAAACTTATAACATCTTTTTGCTTCTTTGGTGTGGGTAGATATTTGATGATACTTATCTTTGCTAGGTCAACTTGAATTCTAACAAGGGATATGTGATGTCCTAACACAATCCCTTCGGTCATAAGCATGTAACACTTTTTATTACTTAAAGATAATTAATGGTACTAGTAGTGTTGAATAACTTTCTCTAGGCTAGTCAAAATTTATTTGAATGTCTACCCATAGATAGTGAAATCATCCATGTAAATTTCAACACAGTCATGGGAGAGATTAGAAAATATGCTCAACATAGCCTATTGAAAAGTAACTGGGGAATTAAAAATTCCAAATGGAAAGATGACATAGGCATAGGTTCCCTAAGGGAAAGTGAAAGTGATTTTGTCTTATTCTTATTGAGCAATTTGTATTTGATTATAACCACTATAGCTATTTAGGAATGAAAAGCACTTCTTGCCTGCCAACGTATCCAATACTTGATTGATAAATGAAAGGGGAAAGTGATGCATCCTAGTAGCAAAATTAAATTCCTTGTAGTCAAAACAAATATTCCATTTAACTCTTTTCTTAGGGATAATTATTAGGGGAGAGACCCACTAGCTATCCAAGATAGGATAAACAAATCTCGCATCCAAGAGTTTTTGTAACTTAGTTTTGGCAATGTCTTTGATTGTAGGATTCATTCATCTTTGGGGTTAGTGAATAGGTTTGCATTCTTCTTTATTTAATGTAAATGTGATGCATACATAAATATGGGGTACTCCTCTCATGTAATGATAATCTCAAGAAAATGTTTTTGTGTGACTCATCAGCATTGTAAGTAACTAATTTTCTTGTTGGGGTGTTAGGAAGTGTTGATGTTGAGAGGTTTGTTTGGTAGGATGTCTACTTGTTTTGTTAAATAAATCATGGTCTATATGTTGGTGATTAAAGGAGAATAACTACATTTATAGGAAATTAATTAATGTAATGTCCAAATTTCTCTTGTGATTTCAAAAAAATCATTCTTAGGAAAGGTATTCTAAAGAGGGCATGGTGTACATTCCAATAGGTTGGTTGCTACAAGATCCTATTGATAGGTGTTTTATAAGATACTAGTAAGATAATATATTCTTCTTAGGATTTCCATGCTAGACTCTAGTCTATTGAGCAAAGAGTCTACAAAAGAGATAAATTCTTCAAATTCATCAATCTAGGGTA
Source organism: Torreya grandis (assembly GCA_037957365.1). NCBI lineage: Eukaryota > Viridiplantae > Streptophyta > Pinopsida > Cupressales > Taxaceae > Torreya > Torreya grandis. The sequence goes on from JARHVA010002164.1 coordinate 596,775, forward strand.
TTTATCCATCATTTGTGGAAGGCCGGGCTAGTAGATATAATACCAATTTCTTGGCATCATTTTCATTAGAAATGAGCATTTTTCCTGACCTACAACCAATAAAGGCATTGATAGTAGCCAACCATTGGTGATTAAGTATGAGATGATAACTACCCAAATTACTCTTTAACTACAAGACAATAAAGTCTTCTAGATATTCCCAAGAATCCATAGTGATAACAAGTTCCTCAAAAATTCCTTTAAGCTTAATAGTTGATTTGTTATCCATCTAGAGGATGGTAGGTGTTAGATAGAGAGTGGTAAGCTTTAGTTACTACATGATATCCATGGTAATGATATTAATGGTTTCACCTAAGTCAATTAAATTATTGTAAATAGGCTAGTTGTGGATTCTAACATTCACTATAGGACTTCTCAGATTAGAATATTATGGGAGAATTATATTTCCCAATATAATATTTGTGAATTGGCCAATGACCTGGACTATTTTAGGGTCCTTCTTTCTTCCTATTTTTTTTTTAACATAGCTCTCAAATATATTTATTGTAGATAATAACATTTTTTATTACTTTAAAGAGTTGTATTTTGATGCACACATTCTTGATTTGTCCTAAGATATCAAATTCAAGCTCTTATTCAGGATGTGATATGCTCAATCTCTCTAGATTAGGAGGATTGTTAGTTTCTTTTTGATTTTTTGATGGACTTGGCTCAGGGTTGGATATGGGTGGTTATGGATTAGTATAGAGTGGAGCTAGTTCAAGCTGTTATGTGATTATGGGCGAGGTGGGTTGTGGAAGAACATGACTTGAGTGAAGTTAAACTTGATTAATATCCAAAGTGTATGTTGGATATTACATTATTTTAGTGGATTAAATCCTTGGAATCGACTTATTAGTAGGATTGGGGATGGGATAGGTGGGTAATTGAGTGGCTCAAATATGATATTGAGTGTTTGAAATTATGGCATATTATTATAGTTGTTACATTTTCTAGGAAAAGCCTTGATTTTCTCTCCATTGTTATTGCCATATATTAGAGGGATATAACCATTTCTAGTTTTGGAATTATCCTTATTGAGGTTGTTGTCTATTTTGTTGCATCAATAACTAATTTTGGGGTACCTACCATTTTGGATTGGTTATATTCATCCAAGAACCATATTGAGTAATATTTGAGAATTGAGAATTTATAAACATAGAGTTTGATGGCATACCTAGTCTTTATACCCATGGTTTTTGTTTAGCCATGAAAAACACTTTGATAATAGGTAGATAAGTATTTATCAATTTATTCTTACTTTCTCTATGTATGTAATGTATCAAGTTGAGTATCTACGTGACTGATGATGTCCTACTTCATATCTTGGAGTAGGTTTCCAACTTCACCTTTAGATATTCCTATAGTATATGTTGTAGTAAGGGTTTTTCCCCTAATTTTTTTCATGGTTGATCTAGAGTAGTTCATACATAGAAATATTATTTCATCAAATGGTAGTGTAGAAACATAACCACCAAACATTAGATCTAGTGCCTATAAACAATCACCTATAATTTCTTTCAAGAATATCAGCTTGATTGATTCCTTGTCCATTGTGGTCTATTTTTATTTTTATAAGTTGAATAAAAATATTTCCATATACTCCTCAAGTGACTCATCACCAGCTTACTTCATACAAAAAATTTCATCTCTCCTATAGTTTATACCCCTATAATAATCTTGATATTTCATCAAAAACTTCTCATTCATTTCTTCCCAAGTAGAAATGGCATCCTTTCCAATTCCAATGAACCATCTAAGTGCTACATATTTATGTGTTGCTATAAATAATTTGAGTTTATGAGCATCTTGATTATAATCATAGCTATGGCATAAGATGTCAAACTCAAAAATAAATGTATATTAATCATTAGAATTTTTCTTATAAAGGTAGGGAGGGTAGAGTGAGGTATATTCTTCATAGGTTCATTTTTATCAAGAGAAAGGATAGGAAATTCAAAATTACTAGACTCATTGGTAGTGTGTTCTTCTTGGTGATCCCCCATGAATACTCTTTATGTTGTTAGATAGGATATTGGTGCTACCCAACGCTCAAAATTCTTATCAATTCTTTGATTTCCTGGGGTGTAGAAGATGGAGACTTTTTAATTTTTCCTTAGGAATGTATGTATTCCTATATAATGGGGATGGTGTGGAGGTTTCAGAATATTTCACTAGTGTCTTGATAAAGAGTCTCTCTAAATTGGAATATTCTATTGGCCTAGTGTTTCTTCTAGGGGAAATAATAGCTTTTAATTTCTCCTTAGCAAAAAATTTCGGTGATAGAGGGAAGAAAAATTTAGGTTAATGAGTATGAAGTGATAATGTGGGAATTATTAGAGGTGGTGCCTTTAGGTCTCTTCCAAGGGTATTAACTTCTTCAATATCTCTAGCTTGTGTTACTAGTCGAGCCAACAATTCTTATTTCTCAACCTCTTCTATTGACAATTGTGAGTGATCTTCAAGAATTCCTTCATGTTCCTCAGTTGTTATGGGATTTATTTTATATCTTGTAGTAATTTTTAATGATTTAGGAAAAAACATTCCTAAATATTCCCCTTCACTTCACATATGTCAACCACCTTTTTTTAACTTTTTGCCCACCCTACCTGCATAAGGTTAGTAATATGGGGTTTTTTAAAAATTTCCACTATCTTAATTAAAAAAGGGAAATTTTAAACTATGAAAATAGGAAATATTTAATCTATAAACATATAAATATTTGGAAAAACAATAAACATATAGAAACCATTTCTATCAATATTAAATATTACAAGTGTGTGACACACTTCCCCTACAATGACACCAAAAATGACTAGTAGTTGATTCACAATCAGATATACTTCTCTTTCTCAAAATGAAAAAGGAGAGTAACCATGGATCTATACCTTATAACTCATTTAAATTTTAACCCAGGGAGTATATTTGATAGGATTACATCATTGTATGTGCACACTCAATCTCTAATTTGACATTCTACTAATTATATCTAAGATGATAAAGTGTAGTAAATGAAATGCTCAAAATAAAACATAAAAAAAGTAAAATAAAATAAATGCTTGTGAATGGGAATATTCCTAAAATAAATCATAAAAAATAATGCAAATCACACAATTTATAAATTAAACACACAATTCTTAAGGAAATCAAATAGCATGCTTAACTAACTAGATGGGTTGGATTGTTGTTATATCCTTCCAAAGGGGTTTCTTAATCCTTCCAACTCCAGATTTAACCCTTCCTCTTACCACAATATCTTTAACTCATAATTTTTTACTCATATTAATCAAAAGTGCAGCAATTAATTTATACATGAAGTTACAACCAAAATTTCTTAACACAATATACTTCTGATAATCTCTATTCAACATATATTATTTATATATCTCTCTCAACTCTACTGATATGTATTTATACAATGTAGAGGAGATTTTTTAATTCAAAATAGTATATAAATTATATTCTAACATAAATTTTAATTGGAATAAATCAAATTGGTTCTTTTTTCTAAAGACGTCCTTCATGTGAATCTTACGACTTTACTACAAGACGAATAAGGTTGTTTCATTCTTCAACTACTTCTTTATTGATTTCCATAGAGGTTAGATTTTTTCATATGAGTTGATTAGAAGATAATAAAAATCTATTCATCTATTACTTCGGTCATGTAGTGGCTATAGGATGGTCTGTGTAATGAGATTCCTTTTTTTGTAGGATGCTCTGTGCTATATACCTATTTCTTCAAAACATCTTCAAAACACATTCATATAAAAAGTATCCTAAATCAATAGATAACCATCATATATTTAATTTAAATACAAAATTTAAACTATTTAAAAGATTTTGAAAGCATAATGCTATATGGTTTATGAAAGTAGGAAACTATATGGAAAAGTGTCCAAAAGCATGGTAAACAAGTAGGATGAGTACAATAGATGGACACAATAACAAGACATTTATGAGGCTCATCAACCCATACCACCTATATTTCCCAAAATTCTTAAAATATTATTATCTTATACCATTATAAGTTATTATCCTATACCTATTTTATAACTACCAATATACAAGCATCAGTCCTAAACCCTTGTATTGATGTTAGTATTATACCCTAACACATGTGTCCAATGTCCTAAAGTCATCTAATTTTTTAATAAGACATATCCTAATGATTATCCTTAGTGATTTTCTATAATATATTTCCTTATATGAGTGATATATATTCATAATCATTCCTCAATATTTCCTCACCTATAAAAACCTAGCACATACCAAGGTAACATATCAAAGCATTTAATCAAGTACTCAATAAAGCAAAACTTCTATATTTTATCTTATTTTCATATAATTCATAGGTATTTCACATACATAGGTTTTAAGTACATAATGAGAAATTTAAGATCCTAATTTGTTAAGTTATAAGCTAGGTCACTATTGTACCTAATATTTACATATTATGTGAGTCCCTCTTCAGAGTATTGTCTATGTAGGTAGTGCTCATTAAAAAATGGGTATTTGGGTTTATCTTGACACCATGTGTCCACTAATCCATTTTTTATAAGGTCATTATGAAGATGAATATCTTGGGTTTTTCAATTTCATGAGGAGTGATAATCCATGACCTAGATTTGAATTCACCAAAGTGTTAAGATTTAATATATGTAGAAATACCCTTAAGGTAGGGAAACACCATATAATACTCCTTTAGGAAGGAATAACTCCACAATGTCTCTTCGAGGGGACAACCTCCAATATCCTCTTACAATATAAGACTCAATGCTTACTTGATTTCTTTACCATGATAATAATCTCCTATATATAGACATCTATCTAACCCATGGATGGGTAACCTCCTAATCCCACTATAGGCTGACCATTACCCAATGTACTAATTCCATAAGTTACTCTATTATCCTAATATATTGTACCCATATAACTAATTAAGGGGATGTGTGGCACATGTCGACATCTCCATCAACCCATATACATTAATATATCATATCCATACGTACATAACATAAAGTGAAGGTGAAGACAAACCCATAAGTATCTAAGTGGTCACATCCTTTTTTAATAGGCATTACATATAGGACATCTACATTCTTTTTAGATATTAGCCTCAAGATAAACATCCAAGGTTGACGATATTTTTTCAGCTCTAAAGGCACTTAATCTAGAATTTAATGACTATTTTAGAATCTTATTTTAGTTTGCTTTCTTCTTATTCTAGATCTAGAACTGTGTTAGTATCAAAACTAGATAATGACTTTTTTCTTTGTCATTTCCATATCCTTAATATTTGTACTTACTATATTTAATCTATATTAATTCAACAAATTGAGCATATGTTGTATTTAATTTTAGCATTTAATTGGCCTATTATAGATCATATTATTCCCCTTGTACATTATCATTTCTATATTATTAATCCTATTGACCAAAGTAGGATAATTATCCATTTTAGGGTTAAAAATTTGGTGAACTTATTCCTTGAACTCCAAAATCATCCAATATTCTAAAATTGCTATATCCTCATTGTATCATGCTTGATTGTTCCTTAGCATTTGTATGTCTTTCTTACCTTATTCTCATATCAATTTTTGAAATATTTAAAATGGATACAAAGGAGCCTCTTAGTCCTCATAACCCTAAGGAGGGTGATATCTCACATCCCTCTAGTTAGGTCCAAAATATCACTTATCCAAGGGGTAAATTGGTCGATTGTATATCTTATAAATAAAGTAATTAATCTAAAGTAGCTAGGGTTTGCATTTTTGACTCCCTAAAAGATTAAATCACTAATATTAGTAAGTTAATCAAAGAGATAAAAAATAAGATTGAATACTTAAATAATCTATTACATGGTAGTTTTAATTATGTGTTTACATCATCATCTACCAATGATGGACCAAATAAGGTTTCATATCAAAATGAAAAGATAAAATAGGATACATCCAAAAAACATGATTTCAAAAGTGACTAAAAGACTACTAAGATACCAGGTGAGATACTAAGAGACATGATTAAAAATAAATTGATCAAAATACCTCCTCTACATCCTATAAATAGATCCAAATACTATTATCCATACCATATAATTCATTGGGAATAATACAAATTATTATTTTGCATTACATAACAAAATACAATGTCTCAAATATAGTGGTGATCCTATAATTAATACAACACTTAAGCAAACCATTCACATTATTAGTACATATCTTAAATAACATGTAAAAAAATAATAAATATGGGTACCTCTTAATTCCTCTAAATGTATAATAGGTTTCCTTAGTGTTCAAATAACACTTCTTATTTTAGAATTTTAGGAATTCAAAGCATGAGTAGAAGGTTTTGAAAACTTATGTTACCTGTGGTGAAATAATAGTAGAGAAATGTTTAATTGTCCCACAAAATTTATATTAATTGATGGTTGGGAGCCACCATGTACCAAATATTTGAAAAGTGCAAGTATCTATTCTAATACTAGTGAATTATGATCAAATTTAAACTACATACTAATCTAAATGGACATTTGCAATGAAATCTAAACTAAAATGATCCCATTAAAAAAGAAGAAAAATAAAAGGGTAAGGTAGAAAGAGAATAAGTGATTACTAATCTTAGCCTCAAACATTATGAAAAAGTTTCAATTATAATTAAGTATACATTTAACTAGTATATAGTTCAAAGTAGCATAAGCTCATATCTCACTACACACTAGGAAAACCTCCAAGGATGATATAATGAAGTACAAGTAAGAACTAAATTTAATTTAAATATTTACTACCATACTGAAATAGCATTTGCACATTCTAATGTAGAGAAAATAAAATGAATTAAATTCAAAATCATTCAACTAATCTAGCATAAACAAAAATTAACAACCCCATAATCAAATATGCAACTTTGAATTTATAGAAACTATTCAAGTTTAAGACTTAAGACTATAAATTGAGAGAAAATCCATGTAAAAATTAACACAAACAAACTTGGATACTCTTTTTAGAATTATTTGATTGTATTAACTATTCAAAGTATAAATATTTTGCTCAAAATTCTCTCTCTTTACAAAATGGTAATATTACCTTTTATAGGAGGACAAGGTAGTATACCGATTAGTTACAAGATATAAATGTACAAGAAGTAAGGACAAATATCATTTTTCTATAAGTTTCTAGAATACACCTGCATTTCTAAACTAAACTGACCTAGAGGCAAATATGCTAACAAACTTTGAAAATTTCCTACCGATGTGTTTTAAATAGTCTCTGCGTTAATTATTTTGTGCTTGAATTGTAATTAGACGCTCTTTTAGCTCAATTGTTATCAATATAAGCTCAAATTAGGGCTTTTATGCAAGTTTGAGGTTCTCTTAAAGCTTTAATGGTGATGTCTTAGACTTTTTCTCATATGTGCCTTTTTGATCATCCAATATTTCTATTTTTATTTCTTTGTGCTTGTGTGGCACTTATTTTTCATCTATTTATTAATTTTTGTTTCATTTTTCATAAACACCTTCAAATCACTAGCCATTTTTATTTAAAAAAATTCCTTTAGCTTCATGTCATTCGATCAAGATCCAAGGATTAGTATGGGCCATTGATTGTGATCTGATATCTTGTCTATTATTGGTCATCTTTGTATTGAGCCCCATGGTTTTTCCACTTGTCACCCTTTAGGATTTTTGAGATCTGTATCCTATACTAGTTGCATATTAAACACACATCCACCACATGTTGATCCCATGGGCTCTTAGAGCTCAGCCAAATAGTCATCAGTGATTTCATGTTATTAGATCATTTAGTATTGATGAAGTGTGATCCATTGATCTTGGAAGGTGCATGAGCTTTAATAAATGCATGGTTATATAAAGGAAGTCAGGTTAAAATTATTTTATCTAAGTTTACTTCATATTAGTGAACATTCCATAGACTTAAGTTAAATAATTTTATGATAAGTTTTAAATAATAATATCAAATGACCCCTCTAATGACATTAAACATACCCCACTTATCTAAGTAAAATGTTCAAAGATATTGAATTTGATGGCCTCATAGATGTCAATCATAGCCTTATAAACATCAAATGATTTTTAAAAAAATGTTAAATTTAAGCTCATTAAGTTCTTTAGGTTTGGTGGGCTTAAAGTTGATGGTTGCATGGACATCAATGACAACCTCATGGACATCAAATGATGATTGTGAAATAATAAATTTTAATCTCTTAAAGTTCCTATATTTTATGGATATTAAATTCAAATGTCTCTATTTGATCAAGAGCAACAATGAAGTGAGAGCCATTTGAGCAAGATCTGAGTGAGTACATGACATTGGTTCATTTGGTCCTGATGACTATGAGAGAACCATGTGGTGGCTTTGTGGGGATTATTGGGCCTTTTAACTTTTCAATTTTGTCTTCACTCTATCTGATCAATCTCTATCATGAAGCATAAACTATTTATCATGATCTGAGTAGTTTCACACCATTGGTTCTATTTAATATGTGAGACCCTTTACTATCAAACTTCAAATGTGGTAGTGCCACATGCTGACTCTATAAAGCTTCATGAGACTTTGAATTTTTAATGATCCATTCATAAGGTCTCTATGAAACCTATAACTTATCACATGAATGGCAACCATTAACATCATTAGGTATCCTTAAAGCAAAACTATAAACTAGTAGGCCAATTTTATCAAAGTGGATGATATTGAAATTCTAATAATTCTAAAAACATGCCATGTTTTGAATGTTAAGGTTTAAATTATCTTAAGGGTCCCAATTTTCAAAATTGGGGGTATGTTGACCTCAAAAAATGGTGACTTATAGGGGAAACATATCAATATGTTAGGACCTAGAGACTCTAGTTTAGATAAAGAACAAGGTCATCCACTCTACTTGATCAATGCCATTATTGAGATCAATTTATGGATGAAACAAGACTTGCACTTGCAAAATTAGGGTCAAAAATCAAGACATAGCCATGTTGTGTATATGTTTTGATTCTATTTACTATTTTCCATGAGATTTAGGGGGCAACTTCCAAGTTTCATTTCTTTAATAATTAACACTAACTTGGAGCATGTTTAGATATTCATTAAGAATCATGCTTCTAGTTCAATGAAGGCTTGGCCATTACTCTTTTTCTATCCAGACATCCATAGCCTTAATAGAGATTCCTTTATCTTCACTCATGGACTTTCTCCATTGCTTGCCAGGCATCCATAGCCTTGATGGAGATAACTATAATTACATATGCTTAAAAACATTTTGATTTTGCATTGAATTCTTATTTTTGTATTTTTAGATATTTTATGGTTTTAGCAAGGTTGGGAACTAGGGTAGCTAGGTTTAAGGATTTGGTCAAGTGTTTCATCCTTAGATAATCACCTATGGCTAAAACCATTATCCCAAGTAAGGATGTTTATTAAGTGCAAGCATGACTATGTCTCAATAGATTAAGCTTTCATCCTACAAGTGCAACTATCTTAAAACAAAGTTTAGGTCAAGATAATGTTTAAGCTCTCATTGAACAGTTGGCCTCTTCTATTAGTCTTTACCCATTTATTTAAATCATAATTTTAGGCTCACATTTTAGACCCATGATTAGCATATGTATTAAGCTCATACCCACATTCCTTAATTTTAAGAGCTTCAAGTAAACTAGATAAACTTTGAGTTGAAGGTTGTCCAAAAGGACTTATTAGAAGCAAGGAACAAGGAAACAAACATAGACACACAACAAAATAAATAAATCAAGAAACAAAAGGGATGTAAACAAATACATACATGTTTATGTATAAAAAAGGGACAAGAAGGAAAGAACTAAAAGAAACTAGCTAGCCTACCTACACTAAGTCTAACCATCTTACAGATTTACTCCATAAAGACCTTAGGGGGTAGTAGATCAGTAATACTTGAGCTACTTCCCATTGGTGGTTAGTGTGAACTATATTCCTTGTAAGTCCTTGAGTCTAAAGGTGTTGTCTCTAAGCATGTCTACAATCTGATAGGGGCTAATCCATAGCAGTGTGAACTTGTCATACTTGCCCTTAGGCTTAGATGGTTTATCCCAAAAGAGAACTAATTCCCCTTATCTAAACACCTTGATTTTTGGTCTCTTATCAAATCACCTCTTCACTATGGTCTAATATCTACTAAAATTAGCAAAGGTTTCTTCCCATGCATTTTCCATTTGGATGATGTCTAAAAATCTTGAATTTGCAATCTCCTAGCCTTCTTCCATATATTATTTCATGAATTTTTATGTAGGAAACTTGAGAGTGATAGGGAAGATGGGATCTTAGCCATACATCAAAAATAAATGGTGATGTATTTAAGGCTTTTTTTATCCTTATCCTATCTTTCCATAAGGCATTCTTTAGAAGCTTATGTCAAGTCCTAGGATTATCTGTAATAGACTTCTTGATTACTTTCAAGTTCTTGTTGGTAGAATTAGACACTCCATTTCATTGAGGGTAATGGATGGATTAAAACTTGAGACAAATTCCATTATCATACACCCATTCTATTATCTCTATGGTTATAATTGTAGATCCATTGTCACACACCAAAGAGACTAGATTTCCAAATTTGGTACATATGTTTTCCTCCAAAAACCTGATCACTTCTTCAGTTCTACATTATTTGTTGGTCATAGCTTCAGTCCACCTTGTGAAATAATATATGGTAGTTAGGATATACTTGTGACCTTATAATGAATTGGGGTTGATTACCCCTACCAAGTACAACCCCCATTATGTAAAGGGTTTATCAACCATGACTATTTTCAAAGGCATTATTGCCTTTGGTTTCTTGGTGCTAAATATTTGGCATGAGTGACATTCCCTCACATGCTTATGAGCATATTTGAAAAGAGTTGGCCAATAATATCCATCTCTATAGATTTTGTGTGTTTTTTCCCTTCTAGATGGGTTACCATTACCTAACTTATCATGGAAGGTGCTCATGATTTGGGTAGCTTCTTATTTTGAGACACATTTTAGGTAGACACCTTCAAAGTTATTTCTATATAAAATCCCATCTTTGATTAGATATTGAGATACCTTGAGTAGTAGGGCCCTCTTTTACTCCTTGGTTAGTCCTAAAAGATAAGTACCATTAATTATAAAATGAATGAGGGAATCATACCACTCACTAACTTGAAAGACTTGTTGATCAAATTGCATTATAATTAGCTTAGGGTTGGTATTAACAATCATTTGAATTAGACCTTAACACCTTACCAAATTTTAGTTTTCATTTATATGTCATATTCTTGTAAAACTAACATCCATTTACCCCTACATTATCCAAGTTCATTCTAGATCAATATGATCTTTGTGGTAGGGTCAGGTAGAATAACACGCACCTTATTTCTAAGAATATAGTGCCTAAATTTCTTCACTAACTTAATTAATGCATATGCTTATTTATCAATCAATGAATAGTTTAATTCAACATTATTAAATTTAGTGCTCATGATAGCTATGGGGTGATCACACCCATCAACCTTTGGGTTAAAAATGTAGCCATACTATGGTCAGATGAAAAATAATATAGATATAAGTCCTTTGAAAAGTCAAGACTTATCAAGATTAGAGCTTGGTAATTGCTTCTTTGATGTAATTGAATGCCTTCCTATATTCCTCATTCCATGAGACCTTGGCATCCTTTTTTAGCATATCATTCAATGGATCGATAATCTATGCAGAGCTAGAAATGAACTTTGTTACAAATTTTATCTTACCAAAAAATGATTTTGAGTCTTTCCTACTATTTGGAGGCTCTATCTTAGATATATCTTTCACTCTTTCAAGATCTATGGAGATCCCATCTTTAGTTACAACATGGCCTAATAATTTGCATTTAGTAACACAAAATATGTTTTTTTGGGGGTTGAGGGAGATTCCATACCTTTTACATCTCTCAAATACTTGTTGTAAATTCATAAAGTTATATTCTCTATTTATATAAAAATGGTTAGATCATCCATATATATAATGATACACTTACCAATCAGGCATTGGAAGGCATGGTTCATGGCACTTTGAAAAGTAGCTCCTATGTTTATCAATCTAAAAGGCATTATTTTATAGGAAAAGGTACCCTATTTAGTTATGAAAGTTGTATTCATCATATCTTATTTTTCAACCAACACCTAGTTGTATCTTGAAAAACCATCAAGAAAAGACATCATGGCTGAACCTAAAATAATTTGTATCACCTGGTCAAGAGAGGGAAGAGGATAATTATCCTTTTTAGGAGCTTTGTTAAAATTTATAAATTCAATACATATACTAATCTCACCATTATTCTTTCTAACGAACACCATATTGGACACCCAGGTAGAATGCATGATGGGAAACATAATTCTAGCATCTAGCAATATCTTAACTTCTTTAAAGATTATTAGTTCTAATACAAGGTTCACAAGTATTTGATTTTACCTTAAGGGTTTAAAATTTTCTATAAGATTTATAGTATGGGTCATGACTCTTGGATAAAATATCTTCAAGTCATAATAAGACCAAGCTATGGCATCTTTATACCTTGTTAGCAAATCTTTGGATTTCTTATTTTTAGCACTAGTGCAAGATTTTCTAATGTTAACTAGCTGAGGTTGTTCTTAAAGGCCAAGATAAATAGTATTCTAATATTTCCCACTTACTTTGGGAATATTATAAACCTCAGGCAACTTGTCTTGACCAAATAGGCTCTCCAAGGAAATCATCCCCTTAGGGATCTTATTATCATTCAACTGAATGATTTTACCATCAAATTTGCCTTCCTTAAGTGTATTTTCATTAGTCTCATCAATTATCTAAGCCTAAAATTCTCTTGAACTAGTAATTAAGTTCAAATCATCACTAAAGACCTAAAAATGATTCACAATATCTGGGACTGAAGGATAAGGTATTAGCTCAATGCTAAAGTTGGGTGAGGTGTGGTTGAGAATGAGGTTAGTTGCATTAGATGCCATCTCATTAATGTCTTTATTCTCATTTTTAGGGATGGATATAATGTTAAAGGCATCAAAAGACTCAATTATATCCTATACTCTAAACTTATACCTCATAAGGTATGAAAATTTGCATTGATATTTAATTTTCACTTGATTGACTACGAGTTCTGAATCACCATAAAATAGTAGTTCCTTGACTTTACTTTTTATGGAAAATTACAAGCCTAAAATGAGGGACTCATACTTAGTAAGGTTATTGGTGAAAAGGAACTAGAAAATATAAGATTCATGATATTTCTTACTAGTAGGATCAGTTATGATAAAAATGATCCTAGATCTATCTTTACACCTAGTACCATCAAAATGTAGTTTTCACAACCTAGGTATAATATGAGTACTTTTAGGATCACATAACTTTATAGTATATAGGGTGAAAACCCTTAAATCTGAGTCAATTATGTTGAACCTTTCATTGACATCATTATACTCAGTGATCACATGCTTCATTTTTGGCTCTCTTTCAACCCTAATCTAGTTTGGAACTCTTTTCTAAGGAATCCATAAATGTGAACAATCCATGGACATTTATCCATTTAGAGATTTGTTCTATCCCATACTTAAAAAGATCCCATAAACATTAGGAATATAAACAACTTAGATATCAATAAAGTATTATACTCTAGGCTTAGAGGCCAATTTTATATGGACAATTAATAATTCCCCAATCATCTTGAATCTAGATTTGTCTAATTGAGTAACAACTATATCAAAATTAATAGGAGTCAAGTCAAGTTGTTTATAAATACCTACTAGAATGATATTGGTAGATGCACTAGAATCCAATAAATGATTGCACAAATTCTTATCGAATATCTTGACTGTGAGCACAAAAGTTAGAGATTCTACCTTAGCTTTGTGCATATCCATATTGAGATTATTATTTTTGGGTGGTTTGTTAGATTTATTTGATAATGATTCTAGTAAGAGGTCCTTTGGTTTTATGACCTATGTTAATTCATGCAATGTGATGTTATATTTTATCCTTTTCATGTCCTCAATAATATTATAACCATTCTTATTTAAAGAATTAAGAACATCAACATAATGTTTAGAGGTACTCCCTTTGGTTGGTTCTGGATCATTGCTTGAATAAGTGTCTAGAGGAGTTTCAAAGTTATTTGGAGGCATTGAGGTAGTCAAGGGCTTCCTCTTCTATCTATTCCTCAAAGGATAATTATTATTTAGGAATTATTGAAAGGCCTAGATTTTCTCAAGGACATCATTAGGTTTGTTGTCCTCTTGAAAATGGAAATCAAACATCTCCACCATGAAATTTTGATCAATAGGATTGGACCCTAAAGTACATACACCACTATCCTTGTTAGGGAACACTTTAAATGCATCCAAATCTTATTATAAAGCTTCAAAAGCCTTATAAAACTCAATGTAATCAATCTCTCTATGCTTGGCTGTATAATGCACCCTACAATAATCAAGAAAGGTAATATCAATAATATTAATGTACATAGTCCTCTTTTTAAAAGGTGGTTCATTACTATTATTATTATGGAAACTATGATTCTAAAACCTATTATTAGGCCTATTAAACCTTTGGAATGAGAATTTCCTACCAGAACTCTCTCCAATATTGCCAACTTATTTTTTAGTTGAAGGAAATTAGTGCTTAAATTTTAGACCATTTTTATAATATACTCATTCTCATTCTTTAGAGTTTCATAATTGTGAACATGGTTATTACTAGTACCAAAATCTGGTACTAAAGTTATTTGAACATTTACATTGAATATATTAGCACTAAGATGACTCAAGAATCCTAAATTTTGATTAAGAGAAACATGACTCAAAGGTAATTGATTTATATTTGGGATTTTATTCAAGATATAACATTATAATTATTGTTGGGGAAGATGTTTAGAATGGGCAAATGTGGATTGATATTTGAAAAAAAGTAGGTCATTTGTCCTTAGGGTTGTATTTGATCACTGATGATCATTTCTTTAGAATAAGCCCTAGGTAATGAAGTTATAGGTGGAAATGATATTTTTAGGAATAAATAATTCATAGGATCTATTGCATCCTTGTAGATTTATAGAGATAAAGCATCATTAGGCTTATAAGGGTCTATGGTCTTCTTATAAATTTTCTATAACATATAATTAAAGGACCTTATGGGCTCACTTTCATCCCTCCTGATGGTGGTGAACTGGTGGTATATGACACATGGACTAATAATTTTTCCAAAATGATCTGTGAAATCATTATTAAAATCATCCCAATTAGTAACATAATTGTTAGGCAAATTGAGAAACCATTTGTATGCAACATATTTAAAAGTAAAAGGGAATAATATACATGTTACATATTCATGTATGAAATTTAGAAACCTTAAAGTATCTTTTAAATATTTAATATTCTCTTTAGAAGTTATAATACTAGTTGGAATAAATGTTGGCAAGTATTTTCTAGGGTTACGTGGGAGATCATGTATCACACCTGGCATGTTGATTGAATAATCTCCCAACCAAGCCATACTTGTAAAAATTTCAAAGGTAGGGGTACTTTGAATAGGTGAGGTTGGAAATTATTTGGAACATCTATGCCTACTTTTATTTTGCTTGGCTCTTTTATGGACTTCAATCTCAAGCAAAGGTTATCTTATCTTTAAATGTGATCTTGTTCAGATCCTTGGCAATTCTAGCTTGAATATTGAAGTTATTTTTTGAAATATAATGTGTCAAGTTAATATTTATAAATAACAAGTATTAAACCTACACATTAAGATAATTTTGTAAATATTTCTATAAATAATAGTAAAAGACATCAATATTTGACTAAACTAGCTCAAAGATATGTCTAATTATGCAACTATGGTCTATCTTTATAAGTCCAAGCTCAAATAAACCTAGATATATGAAAAAAGTATCAATATTTGATTAAAACAAGCTATTCTAACCTCAACTACCATGGATTTTTAGAGTTTAAGCATATTTTCCAAAGTTAAGCATCAAACTGCAAAGAACTATGATCTTTATCTAAATGAATCATAAAGATATGTCAAAGACCATAAAGATTTATGATCTTTATGCTTTTGAGCAAATAATTATGAAAAATTGCAAAGATAACATCAATCTTAGATCAACACACTAATATTAACAAATATTCAATCAATTCACAAAGGACCCTCCTTCGAGCACTACTGAGGACCTATTGATGCCTTTAAATGTACCATAGGTGTCTTTAGTGTTAAAAAAACACTCTCATTTTATAATTTTGGGAATTTCGAGCATGAGTATTAGGTTTTGGTAACTTATGTTACCTATGGTGAAATAGTAGTAGAGCAATGTTTAACTATCCCATAAAATTTATATTAATTGATGGTTGGGAGCCACCATGGATCAAATCTTTACAAAGTGTAAGTATCTATGCTAATACTAGTGAATTATGATGAAATATTAAAATATAGACTAATCTAAATGGATATTTACAATGAAATATAAACTAAAGTGATCTAGTTAAAAAAGAAGAAAAAGAGAAGGATAAGGCATAAAGAGAATAAGTGATTACTGATCTTAGCCTCAAACATTATGACAAAGTTTCCATTAAAATTGAGTATAAATTTAACTAGTATATAGTGTAAAATAACATAAGCTCAGACCTCACTACACACTATGCAAAGCTCCAAAGATGATATAAAAAAGTATAAGGAAGAACTGAATTTACTTTAAAGATTTACTACCATACTCAAATATCATTTATGCATTCTAATGCAGAGAAAATAAAATGAAGTTAATTCAAGAACATTCAACTAATCTAGCATAAGCATAAATTAGCAACCCTATAATCAAATATTCAACTTAGAATTCATAGAAACTATTCAAGTTTAAGACATAAGACTAGAAATTAAGAGAAAAGCCATGTAACAATTGACACAAACAAACTTGGACAATATTCTTAGAATTCCTTGATTGTATTAACTACTTAAAGTGTACAATTTTTTCTCAAAATTCTCTCTCTTTGAAAAATGGTAGTACTTCCTTTTATAGGAGAACAAGGTAGTATTCTAGTTAGTTACATGATACCAATGTACAAAAAGTAAGGACAAATATCCTTTTTATACAAGGTTCTAGAATACAATTGCATTTCTAAACTAAACTAACCTAGAGGTAAATATGCTAAAAAACTTTGAAAATTTCCTACTATTATGCTCTAAATGGTCTATAGGTTAATTATTTTGTGATAAAATTGCAATTATACTCTCTTTTAGGTTAATTACGATCAATCTAAGATTAAATTAGGGCTTTTATCCAATTTTGGGGTTCTCTTGAAGCTTTAATGGTGATGGCTTAATTAGACTTCATACATGCCTTCTCAAGCATCCAAGATCTCCATTTTTGTCACTTTATGATTACATGGCACTTATTTGGCATCTATTTATCCATTTTCATTGAACTTTTTATAAAATCATTTAAAGCACTAACAATTGTTATTTAAAAAATTGCCTTTTGCTTTGCACCATTTGATCAAGATCCAAAGATCAGTGTGGGCCATTGATCATGATCTAGGGCCTCACCTATTATTATCCATCTTTGCATCAATCCACATGGTTGTGCCACTTATCACCCTAATGGGTTTCCTAAGCTCCATATCCTACACTAGTCATATATTCAATGCATGTTTGCCATGTGTTGAGCCCATGGGCTCTTGGAGCTTTGTTGAAAATTCATCAATGGTTTCACACTATTAGATCATTTGGTTTTGATTAAACATGAGCCATTGATCCTTTAAGGTGCATGGGATTTAATCAATGCATGGTTATTGAAATGAACTTAGGTTAAATTTTTTTTAGCTAAGTTTATTTCATATTAATGAACATGCCATAGAATTAAGTTAAATTATTTTATGCTAAGTTTTAAAACATAATATCACATGACCCCTTGAATGACATAAAACATGACCTATTTATCTAAGTAAAGTGTTCAAAGAGATTAAATTTGATGGCCTTGAGGAAATCAATGATGTCCTTGAAAAAATTAAATGATGTTCATGAGAATGTCAAATTTAAGATTATTAAGTTCTTAAGGTTTGGTGGGCTTAAAGTTTATAGTCATGCAAACATCAATGATGGCCTCATAGATTTCAAATCATGGTCATGTGATTATCAATGTTAAGATCATAACATTCCTATATTCTATGGATCTTAGATTCAATTTATTCCATCTGATCAAGATCCAAGTGAGTGCACATGATTGGTTCCTTCAGTCCTGATGACTATGAAAGCACCACATGGTGGCTTTAAAGGGATTCCTAGGCCTTTTAACTTTTCAGTGTTGTCTTCACTTTATCTAATCAATATCCATGATAAAGTGTATACCATTGATCACAATTAGAGTAGTTGCACACCATTAGTTTTATTTAATATGTGGAACCCTTCATTATCAAACTTTAAATGTAAGAGTGTCATGTGGTGATTCCATAAAGCTTCATGATCCTTTGACTTTGTAATGTTGTCTTTGCTCTATCTAATATTTGGTCTTAATAAATTACAAGCCATTGATCATGATATAGATGCTCACACAAGATTGGTATAAAAGACTAAATGCTTAGTTTCATTAGGATTTTTTTGCTCCATTAGATTAAGAGTCGTGATAAAGCGTGAATCATTGGATCTGCAAAGAAGCAAGGTATTTAAGTGAGGACTTATGATGAAATAAAAACTTGGGATAAAGAATTAAATCTGAGGTCTCATACATGTTAATAAATATGAATGGGGCCTTAGGGTTAAAACTTTCTATTAAATTTTTAACAAAGGGGACCATGCTAAAATAAAAGGATCCTACTAGTATAACATTAGACTTGGTTAGAAATATAGGGAAAAAGGGGGAAAATAAAAGGGACCAAGTAGGACTTGCAAGTTAAGATTTAGTCATTTTAATAAATATAACTAATCCTTAACATGAAATTTAAGCTTAAGTACAAAGTAATTTTAAATGTTCCTACCAATTTTCTCCCACCAATATTTTCATCAAGGAATTAAGCTAGGGTTTTCTAAAAGTGAGTCTTTAAAACATGAACCCAAGATTGCATTTTCATAGACTAAAGGCTAATAAAAGCTTGAATGAAGATAAACTATGGGGATCTAAGCATGATCCACTCATAAGGTCTCCATGAAACCTATAACTTATCACATGAAGGGAAACCATTAACATAATTAGGTATCCTTAAATCAAAACCATAAACTAGGTCAACTTTATCAAAGTGGATGATCTTCAAATTCTATTAATGCTCAAAACATGCCATGTTTTCAAAGTTAAGGTTCAAAGTATCTCAAGGGTCCTAATTTTCAAAAGTGGGGGTATGTTGACCTCAACAATACTAAACAAAAATCCAAGGCACAAACAATTGACAATATCAAAAATAGAGTAAGAAAAAGCTTAAAAAGAAAAATTAGATCAAGAAAAAGATACAAATTTACATCTCAATAATGA
The DNA here is from genome assembly GCA_037957365.1 of Torreya grandis. Lineage (NCBI taxonomy): Eukaryota > Viridiplantae > Streptophyta > Pinopsida > Cupressales > Taxaceae > Torreya > Torreya grandis. The sequence goes on from JARHVA010002164.1 coordinate 616,287, forward strand.
TACTCAATTTTCCAAATAGTATTATTTTAGAATGAAATATTTAAAAAAAAATTGGTATCATGGCCAAGGATTAGGAAATAATTCCCAAGGCACCACTCATCCTATTTCCACATATGACTAGAATGACCATCATGGCTTTGGCTATATTGGTAATACTAATGCAAATCATTCAAAGATACATTTGGATAATGAAAAAAAATAAAAACCTACAAATGAAATAAAATATAAGATAAATTAAATTAGACAACAATATATATTATCTAAATATGAATAATATCAAAACATGATACAAAAGGAACAAGTACAAAAAGAAAAAAAGTACCTAAAATGGGTAATATCAAATGTGTGCCTTCATGTGAAGAAATTGCCAATCATTCCTCAAATAATAAAATCACTTAACCTAGTATATATGGAAATAAATGTCAAAATATTATATTTGATCCAAATTTTGAATTTAATATGTGTACCATTAAATTATTTACATCTTTGGGATATCTTATGGAACCTATGAATAAATCCACTTAATCTGATCTTTGTGTCGAATCTATTAAATGTAATGTCACATTTGGATCCAAATCATGATCTATTTTATTTCATATTAGTCCATTTTTTACTAAAATATAATGCAAAAATTAGAAAACCATGGTTAACATCAACAAAGGAAAACATCTCTGAAGTAAAGATTCTAAATACAAAAACACCAAAAGACCAAGATACAGTTCATACTTCTACTATACACACATATGACACATCACATTTAGGATAGGATATACATTTACCACTCTTTGATGATTCTCATCCATTAGATGAAATCATATGGTAAATCTTCCTTTTGCATATTCTAAGAATACCAAAAAATAAAAAAAAAGATTAAAAAACTAAGAAAACATTCTCAGTACCTACATACTCTATTGCCTCCTTGGCATCTATGTGTTAGTTCTATGATAATGGATGGCATGTTAGTTATTTCTACATATACATGTGTGTCATTATTATATTTAAGTGTTATATGGGCATATATAAAACATGATTTATTCATATTTATGATTTTGGGCCTTCCCTCTACTCATGTCATATGGGCATTAGGAGCATCCACCTATATGATCATGATACTTCCAAGTTATATCATTCTATGGATACTTTAAATTATAATGTTTTGATCTAATATATGTACTTATACATGCCTTTATCCATGATTATATATTATATAAGGCACATGTTATTATATGTAATTGACATTTTTTACTAACACATTTGATCCATGGGCTACTATGATTTGTTTTGGTTAATTTCTTATTCTTTCCTTTAAGAACTTACTTGAGTGTCTTGGCTTGATATTGTATTTATTGTTTGAGCATTTGAATATGATAATTTGTATGCATCCCCCATGCATTTTATTTTTTTATTTGATGCTGACATATGTTTTTTTTTGTATGGACATTTTAATATGTCATTATTACTTTTTTAGATATTTAACTAAGTCATGTCCCTTCAATTGTGCAACATTTGAATATGCCCCTTATTTAAGGTCTATTAGGACCATTGTATGTTGAACTATGTTAAAGTGTTATTGTGTGTATGATTGTTTTATTATTGATCTTATATTTTTACTATCTAGATATTTCCATTATCTTTATCATGCATATTAGGCCGTCATATGCTCACATTGTTCTATGTGCTTCAATGCTACATTTTACCTAAACATATTCTTATATATGCTACATGGTTCCATTCACATATTATATAATTGTATTATACTTTTTGAGGCGAGTTAAATACAAATATATATTCTTCCCTCACCTTAAAGGTGTAACAAATCCATTAGGTTTTTGCCAAAATATAGTAGTTTTTTAAACATAATTACACATATACATATTTAGATTTCACCATGATAAATATAATTGGTGATATTTAATTAAATACAATGATTTAGTTAAAAATGAGGTTTATAGCTAATCCAATTAGATAAGGATCATCATGAACAAGTATAAAAAACATGAATAGAGCAGATTAAACAATAAATATTACATCTAATCATAAATGACATAATATAAATTCAGCCACAATTGTTACAACATTTCAACCACTATTGTATAAGTATAATGTATAAATATTATAGTTTTCATAAATACATAATATCTCAAATAATAAAACATGATACAAATCTCCATGAGCATGAGTCTCCATGACTCAAGTGTCAATCTATAATCTCAAGTGTAGTCTCTACTATAGTACTCTAGCTGGGAGGGATAGCATGATTTGAGCACTTTTTCACACTAACTACAAACCATAGATCCCTCACACTATATCCCAATAAGGGTATGTCCCTCCATTCATGGATGCATAGATAATGATCATGCAATAATCTATAGTAACAAACTAGATCGCATATGTTGTAGATATCTAATACATAATGTGTACCATAATGAAATTCATTATAATATGATATCACACAAATATGAAAACTAAATCAACATATGAAATAATAATGTTCAATTAAAACATTAATTTGGCCAATTTTTTCAATAAACAATTATCTCTAACATCAGTCAAATTTATACACACCACTCAATTAGATTACACATCATTTTTTATTGATGGCACTAACTAATCTAGTGGAATTCACCCAATGCTTATTTAGAGTCATGAATGTGAGATTAGGTTTAAAATATAAAAATATATTAAAAAAATAATAGATTCATTCAAAATATTTGCATTTAGATAATAAAAATATGATAAGTACATAAATATCAAATGCATTCATTTAGTTCATCAAATAAATCCATAACATCTAGTTTATTACAAAAAAATAAATAGAATAAAAAATAATTCTCAATATAACATACCATACAGGTAACAATTTATCTAGACTACCAGTTACTTAAATCACAAAGTAACTTATAATGTTATTCCATCCTTAAAATAACATTATAACATAGGATTATATATTTTTTCATATTCCACATATAAAATAAAAGATAGTCTAAAACATCATAACAAGTTTTATATTTAAAACTTTTATACACATTATTTTAATGATTTTATATATATAAATTAAAATATATACAACCACCTAATTTCACACTATATGGTAATAATGTTTTCAACCACAACATAGTTTTGTACATTAATACACACACACACACACATGGTAAAAAAAAAACTTAGATTTATAACATAGTCTACAACCATGTATTTTTACCATATATATATATATATATATATATATATATATATATATATATATATATATATATATATATATATATATATATATATATATATATATATACATATATATATATATATATATATATATATACATATATAAATATATATGTATATATATGTATGTATATATGTATATATATATATATATATACACACATATATATATACATATATATGTATATATATATATATATATATATATGTATATATATATATACATATATATATACATATATATATATATATATATACATACATACATACATATATATATATATATATATATATATATATATATAATATTCTTAAGTATAATTTCAATACCGTACAAATACTATATTGTATACAGTAAACTCTAAAAAGACATCAACTATCTTAAAATCTTGGATTATTTTGTGTATATATACATCCATTTAATAAAATAGCACCATAACCCCCTTTTATAGACTAGATAAATTCCAATGTACTTATTTACTTTAAAACATATAAAATTTCATGTAATTCACCATTCAGATACAACCAATCATTTGCACACTAAAATTCATTTATTCACATCAATCAAATTGCATCGATTCATATTAGCATTTGATTCTTATGGATATAAAAATTGTCAAGACATACACATAGTAATTTATATCAACCATTGTGAAATTTGTGACTATATATCTCAATTCCAAAGTTTACACAATCCATAATTGATAACTAAAACCAATCCAATTTTTTTGTATAATCTAAATTAAGTTTCATAGAGACTAATAAACACAATTAAAATATGAATTGGGTTCCCATATATTATATTTATAAACCTATGTATACAAGTAAATATATAGTCAAATGATATAATTATAACTCAATCTAAAAACATATTTTTTCCTTGATTATAAAATTTAATTGATAAACACAACTCCACCCAGTCATCATAAATTGGATAAACTCCAAATTCCATTTATATAACAAGATACATGCTTTTAATAATAATAATAATAAGTATATATCCATACCCATATCAAACCATGTTAAATCTCTACTAATATAATTTAAAAGAAACCCTGACCTTTTATTTAAACAATTGTATGTATATATATATATATATATATATAATCTAACATATACATGTGTATATATTCATCCAAGTGCTCGATAAAATTGTATATACATATATATACTAATTATATATATATATATCAAAATAAATCATAATCCATTAAAACATGATTGAATGATATATATAGTGTATTTGACCAAAAAATACAAACTAAGTATATACATAATCAAACTCATATAAATCATGTAGGATTTTTATTTAAAGTTGATCACTATAGCTTAGTTTCTAGACTGGTTTGATAACCAAACTCAAATCATAAGACCCTATCCAATTGCCCTTAAAATGTAATAAAAAATTAATGCATTAATCAGATTTTCAAATTTATAAAAGGGTTTAAAGACAAAGCTTTAACAAAGGTGTAACAAACATGGTGAACACCTACAACACTACCGCTTTCCCTTTGGGTTATGGGGTTAAATGTAGGGTTTTGTGGATGGTCAATCCATCCATACAACCCTCCATATATACCATTTTATTTTTATAATTCATTGAAAAACAAATGAAAAACCCATAAACCCAAATAAATTCATTTCACAAATCTAACAAGTATTATCACTCAATAATTTAAATACAAAACTGACATTTTATAGTTTCTTATTTTGCCAAGAAAGATGAAACACCTCATCTTAGCCTAAATTCCTTCTTTTTTTTCTCTTTTTCTCTAATACTCACCATATGTGTGCCTCTTAATCCTCTTTTCTTGTTATTTTAATCACTTTTACTTCCCTTACTTGACACCACCTTCTCCTCTATTCACAACAAACTAAATTGATTGATAAATTGCATACAAAAATAGCTTAATAGAACTCCACTGTGATATATTTCACCACCATGTAGCCAATAACCAAAATCCATCATGATTTTTATAGAATGATGGTTAACCCAGAGTCAATGATTGATTAGAAATGATAATCATCTCAAGACTTCCAAAAGAATCATTTTATATCCTTTATAAAATATGCATGCCATTGACTTAAAATAACAACCTCAAAAAATAACTATTTAAACCATATAAACACAAGTACCAATAGCCAATATTTTTTCCATGTAATGTCATCCTTTGACAGGTCAATTACCAATATCCTTCTATGCAATGTGAATATCTACTATTCAATAATCACTATTATTCCATGCAAAGTTGACTATAAACTACTCAAATAAATTTAATGGCTATATAGAATGGTGAAAGCTTATATGAATTTAAAAATACTTATTTTTAATTGTTACCATGTCATCCACAAACAAACACTATAAAAACACAATGATTTACCTTAGTCATTTAACAATATATTCATTATCTAATATATTATGAATATTAAACATTTGGTCATCATTTAATCAAATACAAAGACATTTTCAAATAATTCTATCAATATTATTGGGTGAATATTTTGTCACCAGCTAACTGATGGGCAAAATTGGTGTTTTCACCATAGCATAGGGAGATTGATCAGCCAAATGTGTAGGTTTACCACATCAAAAGGGTAAAAATCTCTCCTCTCATTAAGGGGAGGTTCCCTATAAATATGAGGCACTATATGTGTGTGTGTATATACATATATATATATATATATATGCAAAAAATAACACTTAGGGGTAGGATAACACCATCCATCTCTTTTTTTTAGAGATGATGTTCATAGACAAAGGAGAAATCCTAGGTGACTGCTGGAGGTACTTCTCTTTTTTCAAAAGTAATACTCAGTCAACAACCAAATTCCTTCCTGGGTAGTAAAAGTAACTAGAACAGGGCGTAATAACCAGCAGAATGAGGTGTAGCACAAAGTTTCCCCCTCAATTTCCAAAGAGTAAATTGTGTATGACAATGAAGGCACAAAGTCATCCCAAGGTCCTTTACATAGAAATAGAAAATAAACACACTAAAGACAATTGTGGCAGCACAAAGTCTTTCCACAGTCAGCTTTAGGACACCTTCCTGGTTACTTCCACTAGTCCTACTTATTTAATTAAATGGACAAGAACATATTCAAGAAATAAACATAAGAATAATTTCCTAAATAACACAAGCTATTCCCACACAAAGTATAAAAGGTTACTTGTTTTCTCATTTAAATAAATAAATATGATTAACAATCTGAGCTCAAAGTCTCAAGAAATGCCTTTCAAATTTGGTAGAGTTTCACTTCTATAACTGAGAGATATCCTTTACATAAAATAAGAGATTAAAATATATAGTGCTCCAACAAAGACTTGGGTGCTTTGTTTCATAAAATGGCCCATGCTGCATTCAATGCCTTGAATGCATTTTTAGTTTTGTCAAGGGGCCATGCTGGAACAGGGCATCAGCCTTAACTATGGCATGTCAATTCATCCCAAATGTCTCCTTTTGAATTATGGGCTGCCTGGTCCTTTTCCTAATATGTGCACATTAGTCCACTTCACCTTTACTCGATGGAGAAAAATAGGCCATGTCTTTGAGTGATCATGCTCTCTAATGTCCACCTCATGGTTTGTTTCACCTACTGGAATAACTTTTGCATAGATATTTTTGGTCTTTTACTCTTTCCTTGCCACATATTTTTGTATTTTGTCCTTTTATCATGATTTGAGCTCTTGGGCTATCTTTTCCCTTTTTGCTAGCTCTTTCAGCTCTTTCTTCAGCTATTCACTAAGTTTTGTTCTCAGGTCCACACCAAATTTAAAAATGAATAGGCATTTTATTAACTTGAATTTGATGTCCACGGGGACGTCACTCCTTGGTTCAATCACTTCCTTGGTTCAATCACTTCTTTGGTTCATCGGTTGAACCATCTCTTCAAACTTATCTTTGGAATCTTTCTCTTCCTTCCTTTTCTTGAAGCTTCCTTTCAAACATTGAAATTCCTTGAACCTTTAAACCTTTTAACTTTGAACCATTTTGGCTCAAAGTTCAATGGTTCATTCTCTTTCTTGGAATCCTTTGGTCCTTTAAAGTTTCTAGATCCTTTTCTCTTCTATTGAACTCATTAAACCATTTAACTTTGAACTCTTTTAGTTCAAGGTTCAACGGTTCAATGGTTCAATATTTCTTCTTTGAAGTCTTCTTTCATTCAAGTTTTTTGATCTTATTAAATTCATTGAACCTTTGAACTCATTGAACCATTTTGGCTCAAGGTTAAACTGTTTAACAGTTCAACCTTCACTCTTCAAAGCCTTCTTTTCTTTAAGTCTATTGAACTTATTGAACTCATTGAATGCTTAACTCTTTTTTAACCTTTGAACTCATTAAACCTTTGAACCTTGATGAAGCAAGGTTCAATGGTTCAATGGTTCATTTTATTTTTTTGAAGCCTGCTGATGGACCTTTTGGTTGAACCTTGGCGTTGAACCCGATTTGAAAATGCCTAAGTGTTAAAACTTCTTTCTGAGAAAGCCTGCCTATTGAACCTGTGAGTTCTTTAGCTAAAAAAGTAAATACTCCAGTAATAGAATGAACATTGTTTCAAGTGAATATCCCCAGTGAATACTGAAGGTGTGATCATTTTTTTCTCCATCTAGTAGAACTATGGACTCTGCAAGCTAATTTTTATGGACTCTACAGGCTTGCTTTTATAGCCTCTACAAGATTATTTCTAGGGACTCTATAGGCTTGTTTCTATAAACTCTATAGGCTTGTTCCTTCTGAATCTTACTACAGATGGTGGTTGCTATGAGATGCTATAGTGACATGGCTACTATAGTGGCATGGGACCAAAATAGTTCATATGTTGTCTCAAAAAATAAGTAACATATTTTGGGAACAATAGCTGGCTCTTGTTGGGGAACTTCCATTGATTGTAAAAATAATTAAAGGGAGTAGAATCTAGAGTTTTTAGTGCCTTTAAGTATGCCATTGGGCTATAGAGTCATGCTACCCAAAAAGAAAGGCACAAAAAAAAAGAAAATGAATAGCACAAAATAAAACTAAAGACTATACAAAGATACATATGTACAACGTAATCTTATCTAATAATTCAAGATTTGAAGTGATTCAGATGCTACCCACTATGAGGAAATGAAAATGGCATTCCATCTTGATAAACTAAGAAGAAACCATTTTCTCCCTAGAATTGGTGATGGGCAAATGGATCTCTCCACCAGGAATCACATTTTCGATGCACTCCTTTTGGTTCTCTCTTCTTTCCCCATGGCAAGATGTGGTCTCCAATCTAAAAACCATAAATCCTTGCTCTTTTGCAGAAGAGTTTATTTTCCTAACTTTGACATGCAGAAGTATGGTCTATTACCATAATTTGTTGCTCTTCTATTCTAGTGAAGCACATGATTTGATTGTCAACATCAAACACCTACCAATGGTTAGCTTTATCAGGGCACACTTGGTCAAAAGACTAGTTTGATAGTGTACCTATTATCTTCAAAGTCTTTGTGAGGAACTGTGAGGGTTGCAGAGATAGCCAATGAATTTTCATGATTATGAAGCTCTTTGGGCACTGTAGAAATATTGAAAGCATCAAAAATTTCAATACAGTCCCATACCAGATTATAGTAATAGCACAATCTTTTGTTCTTGGTTTGACATAGGTTCCTCACCTGACAAACCACTAGTTTAGCATCTCCTTTGGCATGAAGGAGCTTGACACCTTTGTCTTGAGCAGCCTTCAACTTGAGTAATAGAGATTCATACTTGGCAATGTTTTTAGTGTTGCTTAACTACAACTTATAAGAAGGAAAAATATCTCTTTGAGGAGATATTAACACAATCCTAGCTCCTAAACTAGAAGAAGAATTGCTGCCATCAAATTCTAGGATCTAAACATCATAAAAAGCTACTCTTTTCTTAGATTTTCCTTTGTTTGGAGGGGAGGGTCCTTCTGCACCTGCGTTGTGCTTTATTAATTCTTTTATTGTCTCATTTGAATCAAATCTTGGATCACCACCTAAAAGACTTTCATCTACTAAAACATAAACATCCTCTGTAGACAGGAAAAATTTACCCATTCTTGAAGACTCAAACAAAATTTGAGCTTTAGGCGCTGATGTCTGAGTGACAACATATATTGCCTCCTTCTTAGGAGTAGCCTCTACATGATGCCTTTGATTAGGATCCTTGCTTCAGATAGGTCCATACTTACTTGCCACCAACATCTTTGTAGAATTTTCACCCAAGAAGAATGTTGTATGAGGCTGGGACGTCAACCACCAGGACCATCATTTTGATCCTCTTCTCTGGAAAAGCTGCAAATGCAAACTGGGCATTCTTGATTTATCTTAGAAGTATCACTTGTTTGTTTTCTATGGAGAAACATCTCCCAAATATCTTGGTTAATGTGAGACTAAGGAATTTAGCTACTTTGGTAGGCATGACATTGTCAGATGTGCCTGAGTCTATGATGTAGTTGCTCAGCTTGTGACCATTTATCAATAGGGAAACATATAAAGGCTCTATTTTCCCAGGGGAAGTAGGAGGAGTAATGACAAGGTTATTCTAGGTGGACATATTCCTTAGGGAATCATGAGTTACCTTTGGAAAAGATGGTCCTACAGGGATGGTTTTATTCTTCACACATTGAACCAACTTATCAAACTACTCAGGGTTGGATTGTAGGAATTCAAATTCAGACATTTGAATTTTGGCTTTCTTGACATGGTCGATTATATCAAATGTCTAAAATGAATTAGGAATAGGTGAAGGTAGTTCATCCTTTTGGTTTTTAGGAGGGGGTACTAATCTATGAAATTCAAGTTGAAGGTGAAGGCATACCTGAGGTACTTACTTTTTTAGGGATCATCGAGTCCTTTGATTGAAAAGGTAGAGTGGTTCCCCACTTAGCAATTGAAATTGTTGGTTGAGATCACTCCTCTATTTTTTCCTTATCAACTTGTTAGGTTGATTGGTTCTAGGACTAAGTGAATATGGTGTATGATCCATCAAACGCTTCACCTTTACTTTTGGTTTCGTATTGGTAATTTAGGAAACCAATGCTAGAGTCGCCAATTGATTCTTCTTGGTCTACTACAAAGAGATCAGCATCATCTTCTGGGTTCAACTCAGGATGGAAGGAAAAATTAGATTATGTTTAGAGACATTCAACTACTGAGTTGGCTGGAGCTATTTCAATAGCAAGTTTCTCTTGAGGGGGAGGAAGATGATTTGGCTGCCCTTGATTCTTGGTAGCATTGCCTTGGTATTACTAATTAGGAAATGTTCTCCTTGGTATATCTCTATATGAAGGAACACATATCCCTTGTTCCATTTTCTTTTTAAGAGCTAGCAAATCATTTTATAGATTTTGCACCATTGGATCAGTGGTGCCTGTAGATGGATATTCAGATGATGAAGAAGATTTACCTCTATTAGGATCTCTTATTATCTTCCTTACCAAGATGAGATAATCTTCCACCTCAATGGCCAAATCTTGAGCTGCACCAAGGTTTATGTGGCCAGCACATCTCAGCCAAAAACTCACTTTAGGTAGCTAAGAATTGATGAAGAATCATTTGAGATTCTCAGCTGTTGGTTGAGAAATTATAGGAATCCTATTCCTTAGCTTGTCAAACTTGGCTATGAAGTCCCTCATAGGCTCATGAGGCTCCTTCTTCATCTATGTGAGCTAGGATAGTAGGGCATGCACATATTTTTTAGGCTTGAATTTGGCTTTGAGAGTATCCCAATTAGTCACTAACTGAGCTTATAGATGGTAAAACTAGTCTACAGTAGCACCTTGTAGTGTTTCCACAAATAGCCTGAATTCTATATCTTCATACTCCAAACCTATCATGCCACAGGTTTTGCTAAAGGCTACAATATGTTCATCAAGATGAACTCTCCCATCACCAAAGAACTTGGGGAAATTCTTCTTGTAACTGCGAGGCAATTTATGCAGGGGTGGAGTTAGATTGAGTGGGCTAAAAGAGTTACCTTATGGGCCTTGAACTGCCATTATATGATTATGGAAAGGGGGGATAAAAAATCTTGGTGGGGTATGTATGAGAAAATCTCTAATAGTAGAGGAAAAAGAAGCTCTACCTTGTGTTGGTGACCTGGTGTTGGTAGGAAGAAGAATCCTAGTTCGTTGAAGGAGAGGTTGTGGAGGAAACAAATCAAAATTGCTTTGCTGCACCAACTCAAAAATAGGGCCAACAACACCTTTAGATCTTTGGTTTCTCATATACTATGGAGCTACCAGATTGTAATAGTAAAAATTGAAAAGAACTGGCACTACTTTAATTTGAAGCTTGAGGCTTCAAACTGCTCATTCTTCCCTAGTGGAGTCACCAAAAACTATTGGCATGGAGCTGGTAGAAAATTGACTTTTGAAATGAAATGCTCGATCTCTAGCGTCTCTGGTTTTGTAACTCAGAGTATATAATGGAAATGGATAAGGCACATGTGATGCTTCAATCTGAATCTTGAGTCTTCAAATTGTGCAAAATTGATATGTCCCTAGTGGAGAAAATGGATAAGGAAAAGAACTAAAACTGCTCATTTTTTCCCTAACAATAAGAAATGCTTCAATTTGAATAGACTAGAAATGCTCATCAATCCCCAATAGAGAAAATGGATAAGGAAAAGAATTAAAACCATTCATTCTTCCTATAGAGTAAAAAATACTCTACATTTTATTTTGATTTTTAGTTGCGTGATCTAAAATTTTGTCCCTGCACACTTTGGTTCAAGACGACAAAGTTTTGACTCAGAGCACGGGCTCAAAATTCTTTTTGCCTCAATTTTGTCTAAGTGTCAAAATGACATGGAAACTGCCAAGTGTCATCAGTCGAGGCACCTTTCATAATTTCTAGAAGTTGGTCGGGACGTGCCATGTGTCTTATAGTAACTCAGTGGAGTGCAACAAGTGTCGACATCCACATGTCATGTTTCTTATACATCTTGAAAGTTTCTTTTCGATAAAGCTTTTCTCAGAATCAAGTGGAAGGTACCAAGTGGCAACTGTGGAAGGTTTCAATATGCTTTTCTAAAAGGCAATGGAAGATGCCACGTATTCCAAGCTAAATAAAGTGGAAGCCACCACATGTCAACATCTAAATTATCTTTTCTTTGTTTCATTGATAAGCAAAGACTATGGTGGGTCCTGCATTCTATTTCTAAGGCAAGCAAAAGCCACCAAGTGTCACCATCCATGTAAATATAAAATGAGGTCTGAATGTTTCTATAACATAGACAGAGTGATGTGAAGACCAATAAGTGTCACCTTCCATAGAATTCTCAAAGGGTAGCTAAAAGTAGTGAAGACTGCCACATGTCCCTTGATAAGCTATGCAAAAAGTGCCACCTGTCCCTGTTCCCTTTTTGAAGTTGCTTGAGTGAGAAGTGTTGTGGGTCTCATTTTCTATTAAGTTGTTAAATTTTTGGAGAAGTAGATGGTGACAGATGTCAAATATGGAACACTCCTGAGCAAAGACACAAAAAGAGTATAAGCTATGCAAAAAGTGTTGTGTGCCTTTGGTAAGTGCTATGAAACATGCCAAGTGTCATTTTATAGTGTCTCTTGAATAATAAGAAGGTTTTCAAGTAGAGAGAAGGAATCAACCAAGTTTCCTCTCCTATTTAAAAGTGGGAAGCATCTTGGGTATCTATTTTGGCCAATGAAATTATAGGAAGATAAAACATTTCAGATCTAAGAAATATCTTGTGTTAGACACTTCTATTTCATTTAGAGTGCAGTTAGGCCATTAGATTGGGAACGTGTAGACAATCTAGATCTAATCCAATGCTATAAATAGGGGTGCAGAGATCACCAGAGTCAGGATCAGAAGATAGAGAGAATTTTATGCAAGAGATTATTGTCAAGAGTTTTTAGACTTTTTTAGTTGTGATCAGGAATATCATTTGCCTTTGTTCTATTTTCTTGAGTTAGAAAGTTTATGTAACTATGCATGTTTCTGTGCCTTTTATGTGACTAGAAAATTAATAATAAAATTGAGTTATGTGCCTTTGTTAATATTTTTCTATGTCACTGCAAAATTAGTCTAAGTTGTGAGCCTCTGTTTCTATTTTTTTTCATCTTTTACATTGATCATGCCTTGTTCACTCTTTAATGTAATTAAATCTTACATATAGCTTCACTATGCTTAAGGGTCAAATTAAATTCAGGTGCATCACCATAATTAGATTTTCTTTAGTTGAACTTGTGTTTTTGTTTAATTCCTATCCCTTTTCCCATTATACCCTTGATATAAAGAAAATCCAACTTCTTTAAAATCTAGAGGTTGGTTCAGGTTGCAAGTCCCACATTCCTAAAACTTCCCATTGTTGGTGTTAGAAACAGTGCAATTTTAATCATCAAAAAAATTTGGCACACTTGATGGGACACCATCTTGAAGTTTCTTTCAAGACTGTATGAACCAAAGAGCTACAAAGAGTCATAGCTGTGGTCCAGTGACAAGATCTCAATCTGCTGTAAAACTAGGTATTATTTTTCCACCATTGGTAACTAATCTAAGATGAAGAGTCAATAAATTTATACCAATACCAAGAGTAAATATGGGAGCTCATATACCCCCAAGGAATTATTCAAGTTAGAACACTGGCAATCCTTTGATCCTACCAATACCACTAGCCACTTGGGACCCTATTCTAGTAAATGCCTTGAAGGCTCTGTCCAAATTTAGTGGGAAAGACTTTAAAGCACTTGAAGAGCATCTTCAAGATGTATTTGATGTCTATGCTATACATGTGGTCACATAGTAGAATTTGGCTATAAGATTATTAGCAACTTCTTTTAAATTAAAGGCTCTAGAATGGTACCAATCCTTGACTCCAAATATAATATCTACATGGTATCAACTTGGAGATCTTTTCTTTGAAAGATTTGAAGAAAAAGGTGATAAGTCTTCTCTGTTGCAACAATTGATTACTATTCAAAGAGCACCACAAGAAGTAATGACTGACTTCAATTCCATATTTCAAAAGACCTGGAAAAGGATTTCTACTACAGATAGACCATTACTAGGTATGGCTATAGTGTTTTATCTTAAGGCTTTAAATTCAAATATATCTATTATGATTCAGTCACTTGGAGGTTAGACTCTGCTAGAGGCTTATGACTATGCATTCAGAGCTGAAAATAATTTAATAGATGCTAGAAAGTTGCTTTTAAGGCCTCACATGCCTATGTTTCTAGAAATTACCTTGCCATTACCTCAAGAAGCCCCTAAATCCATATCCCCACCTGTGTCTATGTATAAATATCTTCAACCACCTATTAAAGAACTTGTCCCTGCCCAGTCATCTAAGATGGATGATATCAAAAACATCTTAAGGACATTTTCTAATGAGCTAATTAACATAAAGAGACAATAGAATCCTTACCCCAGACCCCAATATCAAGGCTATCAAGGAAATAGATTTCCATCACAACCAAACCAATATTAGGGTCCTCAAAGGCAAAATAACCTTCAGCTAGCAAACCAATTAGTTGTAGTCCCTACACCCTCACAGACTGTTCCCCCAATCCAAATAGGGAGATTTTTCTAGGGCAAAATAATTATGTAGACAGCACCAATGCCTAGTGTTTTCCTTATAATAATGCTCATACACCTAGAGATTGTCCCATGGGTAATCTATAATAAAAGGTAGCAGAGAAAAGGATGGATGGACAATTTGCCAGTACTTTAGATGCACAAACTTATCAGTCTCCTAGTATGCAAAATTTGGTCCTAATGGCTCAGATGCAAGGGATGTCTCTACAACAACAAGAATAAAAATCCCCTAAACATGCTTTATTTTCATAGGTTGAAGATGAAGAATCAGTATTCTTGAATGAAGCTTCTGCTTCCAAGAAACCAGTGGTACAATCAGACTACTGTACTAGATCAAAGAGAAGAATGATGGAACAACCTAAAGTTACAAATAGTCAGGTTATGGAGAATCCTCCATTTCAAGGTCAACGAAGTATAGCTATCAGACAAGAAGAGCCTCAGCCAGTGCAGAACCAATTGATTCCTATACAAGTTCAAGAAAAAGCAAGGTATCCTTATTTTTCAAAAACTCAAGCATTAGGACCAATGAATGTGGTGGAACAGCTGAAGAGGACTCCAGCACAAGTATCAATATGGGACATACTATCTATTCCTGAACAAAAGATGCTGTTACAAGAAGCTCTACAAGGCCAAGAAATGCCTAAATATAATGGCACCAAAGGAATTGATGATAAAGAAAAGCTCAAGGACATAGTTCCTCTAAAGATAACAACCTTTATGAACAATGCAACAAAGGTAAGTAAATCCAAACCAGAGCCTTTCTATTTGACTCTGATAGTTGGAAATAAAATATTGCATAATGCATTGATAGATTTAGGGGCTAGTACTATATTAATGCCTAAGCAAATAGATGATGATTTAAAAATAAAGTATGAACCACTTACTAAAGGAGTTATGCAGCTAGATGGCAAATCAGTACAAACAATAGGGAGAATTAAACAACTCCCATTGTAATTATATACTTGTCTTAATATAATTGTCAATCAAGATGTAGTAGTCATAGATATACCTCATGTTTTTGGTTTATGTTTATCCAGAGACTTTACAATAAAAATAGGAGGATATATGTCCCTTGATTGGTCTCACCTCATCCTAAGAACCAAATATGGTTCAAAGATGAAAATTGTATCTGAACCACTATCAAAGGATCACATCACCAATGAACCAACATCAAAATTAGAGGCAGATCATGCTATGTTGAATAAAGAAGAAAGGGTTTTTGTTGAAGAGTTGGGGGAATGGACTGAACATGACCAAGAAGAGGAAAATAACCATTTGTTAGCTATGATGCATAGTGATCCATATGGAAATTATGACTCTATTGGTCTACGCACTTATGTCATTTTTGATGAAGATCATGTAATGTCAAATGTTTTAAGGGAAGAGATACCAACTATTCAAGAATCTAAAAAAGATTTAGAAATTTGGAAATTAAATTTTGATGGGGCTAGAAGTAAAAGTGGTGCTGGAGCAGGAATTTGTCTTATTGCTCTAAATGGAGAAAAAATTTTGAGAGCTATTCATTTCTAGTTTGCTTGTACCAATAATGATGTTGAATATGAATCCTTAGTTCATGGGCTTATTTTATCCAAGAAAAAGGGAATTAAGAATTTAATAGTAAAAGGAGATTCAGAATTAGTGGTGAAGAAAATTAGGGAAAAGGCAATAGCCAAGAATGTAAGGATGAGATCCTATTGACATAGAATTTGGGACTTAATAGAAGATTTTGAATCTTTTAATATTGAAGTAGTTCCAAGAATCCAAAATTCTAAATCTGATAGGATGACATAGATTGGCTCATAGTTTGATCTAGCAAATGGCCTATTAGTTAACAATGAGTCAGTAAAGGTTATAGTAAGGCCAACTATCCTAGATAATGATGAGAATTGGTAAGTATTTGAGAATGATTATCAGATACTCTCATTCTTACAACAATCAAGGGAATTTTATGACCAATTTCAACCAAAAATTGAAGAGGCATATGGGGATCAAATTATACAATTAAAGAATAATAAGCTTCCCATAGGCTCAATCACTTTAGAAAATCTATTTGATCTAGAAGATGTAGGCCTAGAAAGAAAAAGTTCTAAGTAAACAAAGTAGATTATTCTAAAATAGAGGTGAGTGAAGGGAGAAAATTAAAAATTGGAAATTTTGCAACACAAGAGGAAAGAGAAAGACTAATTGACTTGTGTAAAAGATATGACAGAGTCATAGCCTAGAGCTATGAAGACCTTCATGTATATAATAGAGATATCATTTAGCACACAATAGAGCTGACTGAAGGATCTAAACCAATCAGATAGAAGTAGAGGCCAGTAAATCCAAGGATTAAATATCTAATGGTAGATGAGTTGTAGAAACTTTTAGATTCCAGAATAATTTTTCCAATCAAACACTCAACCTGGGTATCAAATCTAGTACCAGTCAGGAAAAAGAATGGTGACATAATACTTTGTGTAGATTTGAGAGACTTGAATAGAGCATCTCTGAAAGATCACTATCCCTTGCCATCTATGGAAAAAAATTTATAGACTGTGGCTGGATTAGAGAGATTTTCCTTGCTAGATGGTTTCTCTAGATACAATCAGATTTGGTTGGCTAATGAAGACCAATACAAGACTGCTTTTAATACTAAATGGGGAACATTTGCATATGTTAAGATGCCATTTGGCCTATCAAATGTAGGAGCCACCTTTCAAAGAGCAATGGATGTAGCATTTGGGGAACTTATAAATAAAATCATCCTGATTTATCTTGATGATCTTACTATTTTTTCAAAAAATGATGTTGATCATTTTGATCATTTAGAATCTATTTTTAAAAAATGTCAAGAATTTGGAATATCCTTAAATCCTAGGAAATGCATCTTCACCATACCTTAGGGTAAATTATTGGGACATATATTATCTAAAGAAGGAGTCTCCATAGATCTAGAGAGAGTGGTAGCTACAATGAACTTACCTCTTCCAGTAAATAAGAAAGCAATTAAATATTTCTTGGGGAAGATTAATTCATCAGTCGGTTCATATTTGACTTTGTAGGCTTAGTAAGACTAGTAACACTCTTGTTGAAAAAAGATCTAATTTTCAAGTAGACCACGAAAGAAAGGAAATCCTTTGAAGAGGTCAAGAAAGCTATCTCAACAGCCCAAGTACTTAGAAACCCAAACTTTTTAAAGCCTTTTGTAATGTATGTCTATGGAGGAGAGCTTAGTATTGCTGATGTCCTAACACAGAAGGATGATAAATAGGAGGGAGAGCATCCAATAGCATTTTTCTCAAGGACTCTTAGGGAATATGAAACTAGATACAACTTTGTTGAAAAGAAAGCATATGCTATGGTAAAAGCCCTCAATAAATTTAGGCATATAGTATCAAGAAGTAAGATTCTAATACTTTTGGCTCACCCAAGTGTTAGAGAATACATTATGGAGGGTGAAATTACTAAAAAAAGAGCAAACTAGATAACAAATATCCTTGAATATGATGTAGAGGTCAAACCCAATAAGTTAGTCAGAGGTAGGGGGTTATGCCAATATATGACTCAAGAGCTTGAAAAGATGATATCTATGGAAACAAATTCATAAATGGAAAAGGAAACTGTATTGAGGATACAAGAGGTTGATTAGAACTCCTAGGTCACAAATAGGATTCATTTTATGAAATATGGGATTTACCCAAGAGAAATCCCTCAAAACAAGAAGAGATACTATAGGATGCAAGGGGTCCATTTTGTTATAAATGAACAAGTTCTTTTTAGAAGGAATTCTGATGGAAAACTTTTAAGATGTGTAGAGAAGGATGAGGCTAAGAAAATACTGCATGAAATGCATTATGGAGTCTCAGGTGAACATTTTTTTGCAAAGACCATAGCCATAAAGATAAGTGAGGCAAGTTATTTCTGCCCTACTTTATTTATAGACTATTATCAACTAGTTAAAAATATCAATCTTGTCAATATTATGTGGGGATGAGAAGGAATACATGCCTCTTAGTCTTATAATTATTGATGAACATTTTGCTCAATAGGGTCTTGAATTCATTATAATGATAAATCCAGTATCTAGTATGGATCACAAATGGATTTTAACTACCACAGATTATTTCACTAGATGGACTGAGGTAGTGCCACTTAAAGAAGCAACATAAAAAGTGATCCTAGACTTTCTAGAGAGTATCACTACTCACTTTGAGGATCCTCACACCATAATTTTAGATAATGCTAAAGAATTTTTAGGGTCTAAAGTATCTAAATTTGCATTAAAGCATGGAATATATCTGAAAACTTACTCTAATTATTACCCTTCGGGTAATGGTTTGGTAGAATCAACTAATAAGACCCTGATTAGACTCATCAAGAGAATAGGGGCTGATCATCACAGAGAATGGCATAAAGTGATGAATATAGCACTATGGGCTAATAGAATTACACCTAAGCAGGTGATGAAAATGTCCCCATATGAACTGGTCTATGGTAAACCTATTGTAATACCTCTAATCTTAGAAATTCCTGCTCTTCAATTGATAAAATAGACTGAAATTGAGGAAAATGGTCCCATGCAGGTTAGACTTGCTAAACTTTTGGAAGTTTAGGAAAAGAGGGATGCAACACATGATTCATTAATTAAGCATCAAAAAATAATTAAAGACTGCTTTGATAAAAGGACTTCAAATCCTCATTTTGAAGTAGGCTCAATTATTTTGAAATGGGATGCAAGAGCCACCAAGCCGAGTCAACATACTAAATTTACAGCATTATGGACTGGCCCCTATAAAATTTGTGCATGTAAACAAAAGAATTCATTTGAGTTGGAAATAATGGAAGGTGAACCTGAAGAGATTCCTGTGAATGGGATCTACTTGAAGCATTTTAGTTAACCTGTGTCTCTAATGTATTATAGTTAGATAGTTTCCCTTTCTCATGTGCTTTGTTTTCCCATTTTTTCTTTCCTACTCTTTCTTTTAAATAAGTGTTCTTTGAACACATAGCCACAACTCAGAGCCTTTTTCAAATTTTTTGAAAACTCTTGACACTTTAAATATCTCCCAAATCTTAAATTCCCCAAGGTACCTTGCACAACCACTTGCATGACGTGTCTAACTCATTATTCCATGAAAATTTAGTAAGATTTGCTAATGGTTATCTAGGTTTAATGCCATTTTGAGACTTGATGGGTCAATAAATACCTCATAGCAAGAGTTAAAGCTTACAATTTTTCAAACATTCCTGTGTCTGCTAGAAAACCCCTGCTACTTGCATTTTTAGCTCATAGTAAACGTGCTTAAGTGAAAGTGCTTCCTTATTGCAAAAGATTCATACCTGTTACCACAATTCACTATTTTCAAAGAATAGATATAGATATGGATGGAGCATAGTCTTCGCAATAAGGGTCTGGGATTTATGAATCCATTGATAAGTTTCTTACAAGCAAGTTATATGCTTCAGCCCCTGTGTAACCATTAAAGACCTACCCACATACCAGAGTCCCTAAAGTTGGTCAAGCAAATGACCCAGCAAAGGTAAAAGATTATGTAGATGGAATCATGGACCTAATTCTTCAAATAACTGGTAGAAAAACTCTCAGAGAAGGGGCACATCAAAGGTGTCTTTAGAGGGCCAAGGTGGGATAATATGAGACATTCACAATGAGGATATGGACTTCCCAACTGGCACAATTCATTTTCCCAGTTATGCATCCATGCCCTGACTTGGTTGAAATATGTATTGGATTGTTTCATGCACCTTCAAATACCATAAAATAGGGTCCATTCATAGTGCAAATTACACCAAAGGCCATCAGAGACATGTTGGCCTTGTACCACGATAAGACAGCCACGTTTCCCACCATTTCCAAGATGCATAAAATGTGGGCAAACGTCAATACTCAATTGAGGTTTCTAAAAATAGAGCTGTAATTAGGTGATGATGATACAACTATGTTGACACTGCCAACAACAAGAGCATAATTTGCACAAGCTAGTCAAGATGCACTTTCCATGATGGCTTTCATTTTCAAAATGAAAGATGATATAACCATTTATGAGGAACAAATGGCTATCCTCTTCAGATTGAAAATTGTTGACAAGACTCAATAATATCAGCTTGATTTCTTTGAGTAGATTGCATATTCGATGGTGGAACAACTTACCCAGTTTAGATCCAAAGGAATTTTTAGGTATTCCTCTTATTTGTTCCACCTTATGTTGTATCAGAACTCCAGCATATTTTCCCAACACATGCATCTAAACATGTATGACCCAAGCTTCAGTCTACATAAGACCACTCCTATGTCAACATGGACATATATCTTGTCTAAAACTAGTGACCCATACAAATTTTGGGAACTTTTTGTTTCCCCTACCTTTTGTCATCTGAGCCCTGGACCAGTTATAAATAGACTATTTCCAAGTGTATCAAACTTTATGACCAATTACCCTATCCCTTATGATTACTTTTTTGGATCCCATCATACTATTATTAGAGTTCATGGTTTTTGTGGGGAACCAATACTACTACCTAAGATTTTGACCCTTAGGTTAGCATTCTTAGAGGTCACTAGGCAGGTGTCTATGGTAGACAATTAATATGGCTCTGGGAAGAAGAAGAGGAAAATGTATGATGTCCCATGGATGACAAACAACATGGCACTATAGGCCAGAGATGTTGAGATTGTGTTGTTTAGAAAGCTAGCCTTCTTAGGTTTCCTTCTAATTGAAGATAAATTGGTATATGACCCAAACGGTTTCATAGCTTCATGGATCAGGACTAATAGGGTTGCTGCCAGGATTGCATATGAGGGCCACCCCTTTTGGGAAAATAGGAAAAATCCCAGGGAAGATATTCTTGAATTTTATGTTGAATTGACAGATTTGCCTCTTCAAAAAAATAGACCATGGGAAACTTTTTATGTTAAGAAAAGAGAGTTTGACCCAAAAATTAGAATGACTTCTGGTTTAAGAAGAGCATTAAAGAATAAACACTGGAATGCTAAAAAAATAGAAGCCTATTGGAAATATAGGCAAGAGATTTGTGAGACAATCCACTCTTTTAGAAATGTGGATTCAAATGAGAAATGGGAGGAACTCTAGGATGAATGTCATCTGTCTCCTATGTCTAGCCCTGATACAAGCAATTTGTAGACACAGGGTGGTGAGCTAGAAGCCAGAGTGGAATCTAGCCAAACATCGCAGGCCCCAGTGTAAATTTTAGTGGTAGTCACTATAACTATTTGACCCCAATCTCTTAGTACCATAAAAAAGGGTGTGGTATCTTCACCACCAAAATATCCTCCATCAGCTTCAGTCCTTGAGGTTCCCAGTTCTATACAAGTACCACTAGTAGTAGTGGTAAATATTGAGGAGAAGGGAGCATAGCTAGAAGAAGAAACACCAAGGAAACATAAAAGGCTGAGGTTCCAAATAGATTCAGAGGAGAGGGTAGAATCCTCACAACACCAACCATAGAGTACCTTGGTTATTCCTCAAGTAAGTATTGTTTCTCCTTCTTCTTCTCAATCTCTCTCTTCCCCTTTAGGGGTGATGTTTCAATCTGGCCAAATGACATCCCCTGCCACCTCTGTTGTTCCCATTTCTCATTTTCCCCCATCTATTTATGCTCAAGCTATATCATTGTCTCACTTTTCCCCCTCTATTCCTAAGAAAGTACCTCCTTAGATTGCCCATAGCCAACAATTAGCTATTCCATGTGGCTTGCCACAAGGTTTTCCTTTTGTGGGTGGGCACATTACCTCTCCTTCTACCTTCCAAACTCAAGTAGATGTTGCTAAGAAGGCAAGGGAAGCCCAAAGGGAGAAAAAGAGGATAAAAGATAATAAAGCCCTAGCTACACCACATTTGAGGTCACAATTTGACCCAATTCAGCAACAACTGACAGTGACCCATTTGTCACCAAATATAGTCAAGCCAAAGGAGTAGATGCAGCTAGAGGATTACACAATGAATGTAGTGGATATAGACATGTCCCTGTTCAGACCACAAGATAGGGTCAAGCTGTTAAATGAATCTACTTCTATAGTATCTGAAGATTATTTGAAAATATCAAGGAAGCTACAAAAGATGGTGGTTGATCTAGCCAAAGAGAAGGCAAACTGTAGCAGTTTGACCATAGAGATCACTACTAAGAATATTGAAATAGAGAGTCTTAATAAATGGTTGTAAGCTACTATTTATCTTTAGACTCACTAGGCTATCTAGGCCCAAAATTATTCTTTGAAAGTAGGGCTAATGCAGGTAAAGGATGCAGTGACAACCTTAAGGTGAGAAAAGGCAGCATTTCAAGAAAAATGTGAGGAAAGCCTGCTACAAGTTACTCAACTTCAACAGAAGTTGTTGAATGAGCAGAATAATACCATGGCTATTTAGCCCCAACTTCAAGCTGAGTGACAAAGGGTAGAATAATTGACACTTGAATTGGCTAATAGGCCAAAGAATGTATGGGTGTTAAATCTAGTAAAGGAGCTTTATGAATCAATATGGAAAAGAATATCTCAAGAGATTACTTATCTTAGACCTTCTCTAACCTTTCTTATAAATGCATAGAAATTATGTGAAAAGGTGGAGACTTCAGTAGAAGACACTCTATCCACTATCTCTGAGAGAGTGTTGGACTCCCAAATACTACTACAAAATCTATATGATGCAACTGACAAAACATTGTCAGTAGCAAGGATTACTAACAGAATGGTCACTACTAAACGAGTGAATGAGGTTCTCAATTGCAACTCTACAGAAATAAATTATAGAGAACTTCTAAATGTGATGAAAGAAGGAATCAATGAAATGAAACAACACATCAAAGATCTGGTGAAATTAGGTCTTCCTTCTCCTTTTCCTGATGACAACACTGTGTTGATGATTAAAGAAATTAAACCTTTATTATTAGCCAGGCAAAATGATCAGGAATTTTTTTAGGATTTAAAGGATGATTCATTAGTACCTAAATTAGAATCCATTTTGATTCCTATTTCCCAGCTCAAATTTAGATTGAAGGATATAGTTCAGATTTTGTAGATTTTTTCACACAAAGATATTATCAATCTTGATTTAGCCTTTCACGAATTGCAAAATAAGCAGGGACTATATGATGATGAGTGGTCTACCTATCAGAAAACCCTACTAAAGCTATGTTTTTTGTCACATTTTGATCATGTGGGAGTTTTGGATTCTTTTTGAGTAGGCTCAAACATCCTTGGGGTCACTAATAACTGTAGAGTAAAAAATACTCTACATTTTATTTTGGTTTTCAGTTGTGTGATCCAAAATTTTATCCCTGCACACTTTGGTTTGAGATGGTGAAGTTTTGACTCAGAGTGTGGGCTCAAATTTCTTTTCACCTCAATTTTGTCTAAGTGTCAAAATCACATGGAAGCTGCCAAGTGTCATTAGCTGAGGCACCTTTCATAATTTCTAAAAGTTAGTTAGGATGTGCCATGTGTCTCATAGTAACTCAGTGAAGCGCAACAAGTGTCAGCATCCACATCTCATGTTTCTTATATGTCTTGAAAGTTTCTTTTCAATAAAGCTTTTCTTAGAATCAAGCAGAAGGTGCCAAGTGGCAACTGTAGAAGGTTTCAATATGCTTTTCTAAAAGGCAACAGAAGACGCCACATATCCTAAGCTGAATAAAGTGGAAGCCACCATGTGTTAACATCTAAATTATCTTTTCTTTGTGGCATTGATAAGTAAAGACTGTGGTGGGTCCTAGGTTCTATTTTTGAGGCAAGCAGAAGCCACCAAGTGTCACCATCTGTGTAAATATGAAATGAGGTCTGAATGATTCTATAACATAGATAGAGTGATGTGGAGACCAACAAGTGTCACCTTTCATAGAATTCTCAAAGGGTAACTAAAAGTAGTGGAGACCACCACGTGTCCCTTGATAAGCTATGCAAAAAGTGCCACCTATCCTTGTTCCCTTTTTAAAGTTGATTGAGTGAGAATTGCTATGGGTCTCATTTTATGTTAAGTTGTTAAAGTTTTGGAGAAGTAGATAGTGACAGATGTCAAAGACGGAACACTCCTGAGTAAAGACACAAAAAGAGTATAAGTTATGCAAAAAGTGTTGTGTGCCTTTGGTAAGTGCTATGAAACATGCCAAGTGTCATTTTCCAGTGTCTCCTGAATAATAAGAAGGTTTTCAAGTAGAGAGAAGGAATCAACCAAGTGTCCTCTCCTATTTAAAAGTGGGAAGCATCTTGGGTATCTATGTTGGCCAATGAAATTATAGGAAGATAAAACATTTCAAATCTAAGAAATATCTTGTGTTAGACACTTCTAGTTCATTTAGAGTGCAGTTAGGCCATTAGATTAGGAACGTGTAGACAATCCAGATCTAATCTAATGCTATAAATAGGGGTGTAGAGATCACCAGAGTCAGGATCAGAAGATAGAGAGAATTTTATGAAAGAGATTATTGTCAAGAGTTTTTAGACTTTTTTAGTTGTGATCAGGAATATCATTTGCCTTTGTTCTATTTTCTTGAGTTAGAAAGTTTATGTAACTATGCATGTTTCTGTGCCTTTTATGTGACTAGAAAATTAATAAGAAAATTGAGTTATGTGCCTTTGTTAATATTTTTCTATGTCACTACAAAATTAGTCTAAGTTGTGAGCCTCTGTTTCTATTTTTTTTCATCTTTTACATTGATCATGCCTTGTTCACTCTTTAATGTAATTGAATCTTACATATAGCTTCACTGTGCTTAAGGGTCAAATTAAATTCAGGTGCATCACCATAATTAGATTTTCTTTAGTTGAACTTGTGTTTTTATTTAATTCCTATCCCTTTTCCCATTATACCCTTGATATAAAGAAAATCTAGCTTCTTTAAAATTTGGAGGTTATTTCAGGTTGCAAGTCCCACATTCCTAAAACTTCCCATTGTTGGTGTTAGAAACAACACAATTTTAATCATCAACACTTCCCTAGCAGAGTTACCAAAAATTGTTGGGTGAATATTTTGTCACCAGGTAACTGATGGGAAAAATAGGTGTTTCCACCATAGCATAGGGAGATTGATCAGTGAAATGTGTAAGTTTACCACATCAAAAGGGGACAAATCTCTCCTCTCATCAAGGGGAGGTTCCCTATAAATATGAGGTGATATATACTATATATATGCAGAAAATAACACTCAAGGGTAGGATAACACCATCGATATCTCTTTTTTTAGAGAAGATGTTCACAGACAAAGGAGAAATCTTAGGTGATTGTTGGAGGTACTTGTCTTTTTTTAGAATTAATACTCAATCAACAGCTAGATTCCTTCTTGGGTAGCAAAAGTAATTAGAACAGGGCACAATAACTAGTAGAATGAGGTGTAGCACAAAGTCTCCCCCTCAATTGCCAAAGAGTGAAATATGAAGGACAATGAGGGCACAAAGTCATCCCAAGGTCCTTTACATAGAAATAGAAAATAAACACACTAAAGACAATTATGGTAGTACAAAGTCTTTCTATAGTCAGCTTCAAGAGACCTTCCTAGTTACTTCCACTAGTCCTACTTATATAATTAAATGGACAAGAATGCATTCAGGAAATAGACATAAGAACAATTTCCTAAATAACACAAGCTATTCCAGTATAGAGTCTAAAATTTTACTTATTTTCTCATTCAAATAAAGAAATATGATTAACAATATGAGCTCAAAGTCTTAGGAAATGCCTTTCAATTTGGGCAGAGTTTCGCTTCTATAACTGAAAGATCTCTTTTGCATAAAATAAGAGATTACAATATATAGAACTCCAAGAAAGACTTGGGCACTTTATTTCATAAAATGGCCCATGCTGCATTCAATGCCTTGAATGCATTTTTAGTTCTATCAAGGGGCCATGCTGGAACAGGGCATCAACCTTAACTGTGGCATGTCAATTCATCCCAAATGTCTCCTTTTGAAGTATGGTTTGCCTGGTCTTTTTCCTAATATATGTGTAGCTATCCACTTCACCTTTACTTGATGGATAAAAATAGGCCGTGTCTTTGAGTGCTCATGCTCTCTGATGTCCGCCTGGTGGATTGTTTCACCTACTAGAATAACTTCTACTCAGATATTTCTAGTCTTTCCCTCTTTCCTTGCCATATATTTTTGTATTTTGTCCTTTTCTCATGATCTAAGCTCTTGGACTATCTCTTCCCTTTTTGCTGGCTCTTTTGGCTCTTTCTTTATCTATTCACTGAGTTTTTTTGTTAGGTTCGTGCCACATTTGAAAATAAATGGGCATTTTATTACATTGAATTTGACATCCATGGGGATGTCACTCCTTAGTTCAATCACTTCTTTGGTTCAATCGCTTCTTTGGTTCAATCACTTCCTTGGTTTAATCACTTCTTTGGTTCATCAGTTGAACCACTCTTCAAACTTATCTCTAGAATCTTCCACTTCCTTCCTTTGCTCGAAGCATCCTTTCAAACTTGAAATTCCTTGAACCTTTGAACTTTAAACCATTTTGGTTCAAAGTTCAATGGTTCATTCTCTTTCTCGGAATCCTTTGATCCTTCAAAGTTTCTAGATCCTTTTCTCTTTTGTTGAACTCATTGAACCTTTGAACTTTGAACTCTTTTGATTCAAGGTTTAACAGTTCAATGGTTCAATCTTTCTTCTTTGAAGTCTTCTTTCATTCATTTTTGTTGATATTGTTGAACTCATTAAACCTTTAAACTCGTTGAACCATTTTGGTTAAAGGTTCAATGGTTCAATAGTTCAGCCTTCACTCTTTGAATCCTTCTTTTCTTTAAGTCCACCTAGCTTATTGAGCTCGTTGAATGCTTAACTCTTTTTGAACCTTTGAACTCATTAAAAATTTGAACCTTGATGAAGCAGGGTTCAATGGTTCATTCTATTTGTTTGAAGCTTGTTGATGGACCTTTTGGTTGAACCTTGGCATTGAACCAACCTTGAAAATGCCTAAGTGTTGGAACTTCTTTCTAAGAAAGCCTACCTATTGAACCTGCGAGTTCTTTAGCTAAAAAAGTAAATACTCCAGTAATGGAATGAACATTGTTTCAAGTGAATATCCCCAGTGAATACCGAAGGTGTGATCATTTTTTTCTCCATCAAATAGAACTATGGACTCTACAGGCTGATTTCTATGGACTCTGTAGGCTTGCTTCTATGGACTCTGCAGGCTTGTTTCTATGGACTCTGCAGGCTTATTTCTATGGACTCTGTAGGCTTGTTTCTACAGACTCTGTAGGCCTGTTCCTCCTGACTATTACTACATATGGTGGCTGCTATGAGATGCTATAGTGACGTGGCTGCTATAGTGACATGGGACCAAAATAGTTAATATATTGTCTCAAAAAAATGAGTAACAAATTTTGGGAACAATGGATATATTCTGACATTAGGATAAACATATATTATAATAATAATCTTCTAATTATTATTATTACCTAAATCCTATAGTGAAAATAACAACAATGGAATCCATCTATACTTATTATATCAATTCATACATAAAATCTTATTGTTATACTACATAGATATATCTAATAAGGTAGTGATGTAAGTAACACATATATAGATTCAATCATTCAACCAAGCAATTACATCATAAAAGATAATCTACATACGACCATAAAATTAGTGAAATCACTCAAACAAATAAACATGATCATCAATAACAATAAATATCACACTAAAAAACATATTAACAATCACCTAAATGAAATGTAATATAAAATATGTTACTCCTATCTATATCAAGCAATTTATCACAAACATGATATTGTATTGTGGTGTGTGTAGGGGTTTCTAGTTTTGTTCTCTATCATCCCTCAATGTCTCCATCTAAACCACCCTTTTTGATGATGTTATCCCTCCATTATATTCTAAGGGATGGATCTGTCCTACATCCACCTCACAACAATGAATGTAGTTAGCATAAAACATCATTATATCTATAAAATAATGTTGATAATTAATAAACATGATCATAATGTACATAATAACAAGTAAAGCTAACTCATAGAAAATAAATCATGTAAATTAAGAAGCATATAACTATCCCATAATTAGCATATGACATAAAACTTAATTAAACATTAGTTAATCAACTAATAAACCATATTAATCCATATATCAAATAGGTTATTCAACTTAGAGAGAAATTAGGATGTGGTAAAGGGGGTGCATAGATTAGTGGAGGCATGTCAAAGATTCATGTTATACACATTTGACATATTTTTCATATTTAATGGGGGAATGCTGTGCAAGTATGTTATCCCCACTTATTTATTATTTGACATAGTTTTTAGATTCAGTGGGGGTATGCTTTAGACGCATATTATTCATTATGTTTTGGAAATATGTCCTCAACATTGGAACTTATTTTATTTTTTTTATATTTAATAATATATAGGGGTGGAATGTTATGATAACATGTTACTCAGACTTGTGAAAAATTCCAAATCAGCCAAAACACACAGTAATATCATTTAGATTCATAGTTCTATCTAAAATCATTATACATTGGTACCATTGTTATGCACAATTTTAGCATGAGATAAATCTAAAGCACACATTATATGTAATGTGACCTAATATTTTGAAATAAAAATTAGTTTTATAATTCAAAACAGTCTCAAAGACTGCAATCACACACTAGGTTAGACTTTTATGGACTATATTGAGCCAATCTATTATAGTAGTTAGTTCACTTTTTGGTATGGTTAAGGTGATTAAATCACTCAATTTTAATAAGTTTTTAGGTTAGACTTGATTTTATCATCTAACCTCACTAATTAATAGTATTATTTGAAATTATTCATTCATGCTCACTGGGTTATAATTACGGAAAGGTTACATGATTGAGCTAATCTCAACTAGTAGCTAGAAACTCACCTTTTATCCAAGATTGAGGGCATGTGCCTTCCACTATCTATCTATATCCTTATATGTATGTATGTAGTTTTAAAATTTATTTATTTTTCTTGATCTTAATTTCTATGATTCATAATGATACATCTTTCAAATCAAGTTGCTAGTATTCAAGGCAGTTACATTGATACACATGTGTACTATTAAACCTTGATCTTTAAATTTTAATCATTTCAAATGATTTTCAATTTTAGATTATATGCACTGATTATATACTATAACATGCTCATGGTTTTAGAACAATAACCAACAAAGCACTAAATTTGGACTCATACAAAAGCAATATGTATTATACACACTCGAGTATGCATTTCTTCTCCTTTAAACCAATAATTTAATTACTATACTTAAGGTAAGGAAATGTAGACAATATTTATCTATTATATAGAACCTTAATATTATACACTTGGAAAACATAGACCTTAGTTATTCCTCTTAGTTTTAGGCATTTCCCACTTTTATAAGTCTCATAGTTTTTCTATCTTATTCCCATTGGCCTATCTCTTGGTCTAACCAATCTTATGTTGATGGACTAAACCTCATATCTTTCCTAGAATGATTATAATATATTATGCCTCTTTAATTTTTAAGCTTATATCCATTTTATAACTACTATGACACAAGTGTCAGTCCCATATCCTAACATTGACGCTAGTGTCTTACCTTGATGCAGGTGTCTAGTTCCCTAAAGTTTTCCAATTTACAAATGAAATGTATCTTAATGGTTAGGATAAGTGATTTAATCTGAGATATTTCTTGATAATAGTGGCATATATTCATAATCACTCCTCATTCACTCCTCACCTAGAAAACCTAGCACAAACCAAGGCAACTTATCAAGTCATTAAATTAAGTACTCAATAAATAAAAGCTTCCCTATTTTCTCATATTTTCATATCATTCATAGGGATAACACATACATAGGTCTGAAGTACTAAAGGAACATCTTAAGATCCTAATTTTCCAAGTTACAAGCTAAATCATTATTGTACTTGCTTTCCACATGTTGAATGATTCACCCACAAGTTAACACATATGGGAGAAATACATCAATATGAGGTCCTATTCATATTATTAGATATGTAGGCAGTAATCATTGGCATAGGGGTCTTTGGGGTCAACTCATCCCTATGTGCCCACTAACCCATTTTTACCAAGGTCACTATGAAGATGAAGAACCAAGGTTTTACAATTTCATAAGGAGTGATAATTCATGACCAAGATATTAATGCACCAAAGTGAATGTGAATACAAATATAGAAGTATCTATGTGGTCACATCCTTTTCCAACAAGTATTCCATTTAACACACCTACATCGATTTTAGATAATAACATCAATGCAACTATTTAAGGAACTTAATCCATAATTTGGTGACTATTCTATAATCTTTTTCCACTCTCATTTATACCTATTTTATATCCATAACTATGTTACCCACAAAACCAAATAAGTACATTGTTTATTGATTATTTCCATATCTTTAATAGTTTTACTTAATATTTTTATCCTATCTCAGTTTAATAAATTCAACATATGTT